>JALMGJ010000001.1:128250366-128457866 GCA_023362775.1 Charina bottae
TTCTAATGCTTGGAAAGGGTCACACAAAATCCATTATTTGCAAAACAGGAATGAGACATTTTACATAATAGTGGATTTGGCAGAAAATCTTTCTCTCTGAAAGCTATTACGATGATGATGATGATGATGATGATGATGATGATGATGATACAAGAGTAGTACATGGCAATTTATTTAGTACCAGAGTTTTTTATACCAGAGGTCATTATTCACTGAAAGCACAACAGAACATTATAGGAGATCTGTTCTTGATCAGCCATATCTCCTTGGTAATGACACAATAAAAGATAGGGAAAGCATGATATGTCTTTGTTTTTTCTGAGTTTCCTGTTCCTCTCCTCAATTAGGAGAAAATGTGGGGAGGAATTCATACAGCCGAATTCACAAATTCATATAGTGTTAAAAAAAACAGTAATGTTTAAATATTGGCACTACAGCGGGCAGCCAAGCTGCATCCTAACTATTCTAAAATGGAAGCCAGGCTAAGAACAGCCAGTAAGCTGGAAACTTCTTGATTCTGATGTTCAGTTGAAACCTGAAATCAGAAAATTGGTGGGAAGTCCATAACTAGTTGTGAAATTTGACATGATAGAAACTTCCATCCATAGTAGTGAATATAGACCCTTTCTCTTTTGGAAGTAGGAGACATTGCAGAATATGTGACCACCTGTTATGGCCTGCTCAGCTCATCAACCTTCACTGACCTGAAAAAATTATGTAGGGTCAAATGTACAGGAAAATACCAGGAAATCTAACTGTAGGCTGGACTGGAAAGTAGGAAAAACAACAGCTCTGAAGAAAACAATGTTAAATCATCTCTCTCATGTTGCCAGCCCCCCATGGATGTGTCCATGAAGTCACCAGGAATCAAGCAGAATTTGGACACTTTGTCTTTACTTCAGGTGTGAGACTAGGCTGAAGCTGCCATAACCTAAAGATGAAGCAAGCACGTATGCAGAGAGGACAAAGCCAGGAATCTTGTCTATGGGATCCCTTTCGGGGGGGGGGGGGGTAGATAAGAAGGAAGCAAGTCGTTAAGGAAACAAAAGGAAAAATGTCACCTGAACCAGACAGAGGAAGGTGGGCCTGAGCACATGGAAACTCCCACCCCAAATCCATCAACAGCTACTAGGCTTGTAAATTAAGTAGCTGCCAGACTTGTAAATCAACAAGGCAAGACGTTTTGGGGATAAAAGGGGTCTCAAAGCCCGCCCACTCCTTGAGAAGTTCTTGGATCCAGACTTGGCGGCTTCCGTCCCTTTAGCTAGTGCCTGGCAGCCTAGTTGGAAGGACGTGTGTGTGTGTGTGTGTGTGTGTGTGTGTGTGTGTGTGTGAGAGAGAGAGAGAGAGAGAGAGAGAGAGAGAGAGAGAGAGAGAGAGAGAGAGAGAGAGAGAGAAAGAGCAAATGTACCTTGCAACCAGTAAAGTTTTGCTGTTACTTTAAATTCACTGGGTCTCCGTGTATTACAAAGAACCTGTTGTGTCTCAGTGTTCGGTTGGAAGTTATTTGTGTGTGTAATCCTAATTATTTCCCCGGCTGTTGACCATGGCTGTGTGTCTTGTCTGCTCAAGCCGCACCTATCTGGAAAACCCAGGTAGAAAGCAAGGGGGGCAGACAGATCTGCGTGCCTCAACAGTCTGTGAGTGTGTGAGTGATTGACCATGAGCCGAACCTGGGAGCAGCGTTGTGTAACACAGGTAGTATTAAATCATCAGTCCTTGGATTTCTAGCCTTGTAGACACTTGGAAAGACAAAAAACAAGAACCACCTTGACCAGCAGTTTGAAGAATTCTCCATGATAAAATATAATCTATAAACATGTGCCAGATATCTATTGTATGCTTAATTTATTTTTTATTTATTTATTTTATTTATTTAATTTATATTACCGCCCATCTTTCCCCGAAGGGGGAACTCTGGGCGGTTTACAGTAATTTAAATTCTCAAGGCCTAATAAATATAACAAATAAACTTGCCCTGATATAGTATGTATGTATGTATGTATGTATTTATTTATTTATTTGATTTGTCACCGCCCATCTCCTCCCACCGGAGGGACTATATACAGTAGCAACAGTGATAAATACCTAATTCTGAAACAGAGAATAATATATTCAAGATCAAAATTATAAAATCACAAATGCACAAATATGGTACTCCCCCCTCACAAAAAAAAGGCATGTTTAGTCTAAACTTTTCAAGCCAGACCTAGATCCGGGGTGTGCAATCTACCACCTGAGGTCATATGTGGCCCTCTAAAACATTGGATTTGGTCCCCAGAGCTTCTTCTAATGTTGCCACCAAATTGTATTACCTGCCACTTCCTTTATTCCTAGACAGTAGTAATCTAGCCACATTGATTTTAGAAACTGAGGGACCATGAGTTCTAGTCCTGCCTTAGGCAGAAAGCCAGCTGGGTGACCTTGGGCCAGTCATTCTCTCTCAGTCCTAGGAAGGAGGCAATGGCAAACCACTTCTGAATCTTGCCAATAAAACTGCAGGGACTTGTCCAAGCAGTTGCCAGGAGTCAACACTGACAGACGGACGGACAGACGGACGGACGGACGGACGGAAGGAAGGAAGGGGTCAGGTGGCTGCACCTACCAGCTTTGGACAATCTTATAAAACTAAGCCAAGTAGAATTGAGTTAGCATCTGGATGGTTAGAGGCACCTGCCTCATAACACCCCAGTGCTGTGGGCTAGATTGGAAAGTAAAAAAGAAGACTCCCAGAAAAAAGCAGTGGCAAACCACTTCCATATAATTGTGAAGAAAACTATATGGATGTGTCCATGAAGTCTCTGCGATAGCACCTGCCCTGTGGAATATCTTGCTCCCAGAGGTGAGGCTGGCGCCCTCACTCCTGGCCTTCCGGAGGTCTTTAAAGACCTGGTTCTGCCGCCTTGCTTGGGATGAAGGAAGTAATAGTTCCTCCTGGGGGTGGTTAACTTAGTAATATCCTCCCTTTAAGATCTCACCATCCTCTGGATTTTTTCTATTTACTATTATATTGTATTTTAAGATGTATAGGTTTTAATTTTAATATTATTATTGTAAACCACCCAGAGTCTACTGCTGTAGAGATGGGCGGTGATAAATTTGAATAATTAATTAATTAAGCTAAATTTGAAAGGTATTTTTTAACACCAAAATAGTAAAAATGGAGATTAGACAAGTTAGCATTTACCCAATAAGAAGGAAATGCCAGCTAAGTGATCTGCATATATTATGATTGGATGTACAGTCAGCCAGATGTTTAGAGTGGATTTGGCATTTTTATCCACCTATCGAGTCCTTCCCAAGGACCTGGGATAGGCAGATGTTGTTGTTTGATGGTGTTAAAAGTAACATCACAGGATATAAGCTGTTCCAAGTAAAGTTGACTTTGTGATGACTCACTCCTTTGATATTAACTTAGAAACTTTTAGCACAAGCCATGATAGGATATGAAAAAGTTCTTTTATTAATACAAGTGAATAGAATCGATGCAAAGAGCAGACTAATCATTTTCACGTGCAAACATATTTTTAAAACCTGCCAGACTCTCAAGCACCCCTCATCCACCCCTCCCCTCCTGACTGACTTCCCATAACTTTACACTGCCAGCCTTTGATGTTTCCAGATGGATGGCCTTGGAGTCTGGTTCCTCTCGCCTGCATGCCATTCTTATCTCTACCACAGAGCTTTCCAAAGTGTGTGTCGTGACACACTACTGTGTCGCCTGCAGTGTCTTGGTGTGTCATGCTAAAACCCGGAAGCACTGATGGGGGGAACTGGAAGAAGCAGCACCCCCGCCAATCAGTGGCAGCGCTGATTGGCGGGGGTGCCGCTTCCCCCCATCGGCGCTTCCGGGTTTTAGCACGACACATCAGGACACCGCAGACTGCGCCGCCACTGCTGTTGGTGTGTGTCGCCAACACGAAAAGTTTGGAAAGCTCTGTTCTAACAGTCTGTGGCTTGAATCATGTCAACTGGATTTCTATTTTCTTAGTGGAAACGTTTCACTCCTTATCCAAGGAGCTCCTTCAGTCTGAGTAAAGTTAGTAAGGGAATCCTTAAATATGTTTCTAGGCTGGCTGTGTGACCTTGCACCTGGGGCTAGGTCATGGTTATTTTTGAGATGTTTGTTTCTATGTCCCTTTATCATCTAAAGGAGGATCGTTAAGATTACCCTGCTGCTGTTGAGCTTGTGAAATGGTCTTAATCTTCCTAGGCACAGAAGACAAAGCAGGAAGGAAGATAGGGGAAAGGTTATGCCTGAGGCCCCCACCTCTATTCAAGGAAGGATTTTCCAAGTTGGCATGAATGGATTCCTTGACCCCTCTCTCAAACCACCTATCTTCTCTGTCTAAAATGTGAACATTAATGTCCTCAAATGAGTGTCCTTTTTCCTTTAGATGAAGATAAACTGCTGACTCTGGTCCTGTGGTGTTACTTCTCCTGTGTTGGGCCATCCTCCTGTACAAAGGTTGTTTGGTTTCTCCAATGTAGAGTTCAGAGCACTCCTCACTGCACTGGATTGCATACACTACATTGCTTTCCTTGTGTTTTGGAGTTTGATCTTTGGGGTGTACAAGCCTCTGTCTCAGTGTGTTGGTGGGTTTGAAATATACAGGTATGTGGTGTTTGCCAAATATCCGTTTGATCTTTTCAGACACGCCAGCCATGTAAGGAATGACCAGGTTCTTCCGTTTACTCTGAGTCTCAGCCCTATCTGTCGCTGTTTTAGGTCTGGTAGACTTAGATTTGGTGAAGGCCCAATTTGGATATCCACAGGCCTGCAGAGCTGTTCTCAGATGCTGCTTTTCATTCTTTTTGGAATCCATGGAGGTGGGGATGGTTTCTGCTCTGTGTGACAATGTCCTGATGACTCCTAGTTTGTGCTGCAGTGGATGGTGGGAGTCAAACATCAGGTATTGATCTGTGTGTGTGGGTTTCCTGTAGATCCCTATTTCTAGCTTGCCACCGGTCCCAATTAGGACTTCACAGTCTAGGAATGCCAGTCTGTTGTCCTTGGTGTCTTCTCTGGTGAAGCTAATGTTGGCATCTATAGTGTTTATATGGTCCGTGAAGGCCTGTACTTCCTGGGCCTTGATTTTGACCCAGGTGTCATCCACATACCTAAACCAGTGGGTGGGCACCGTTCCCTGGAATGTGTTGAGTGCTTTCTTCTCCACTTCTTCCATGTATAAATTGGCCACAATGGGTGACACAGGAGAACCCATGGCACAGCCGTGTTTTTGTCTGTAAAAGTCACCTCTGTATGTGAAATAAGTGGTGTTAAGACACAGGTCCAGAAGATGGCAGATCTGGTTTGGGTTGAGATGGCTTCTCCTTTCCAGGGTGCTGTCCTCTTCTAGTCTCTTCCTGACAGCGGATAGAGCATGAGTGGTGGGGATGCTGGTGAAAAGGGAGGACACATCAAAGGAGACCATAGTTTCATCTGTAAAAATTCTTTACTCCAAAACACAAGGAAAGCAATGTAGTGTATGCAATCCAGTGCAGTGAGGAGTGCTCTGAACTCTACATTGGAGAAACCAAAGAACCTTTGTACAGGAGGATGGCCCAACACAGGAGAAGTAACACCACAGGACCAGAGTCAGCAGTTTATCTTCATCTAAAGGAAAAAGGACACTCATTTGAGGACATTAATGTTCACATTTTAGACAGAGAAGATAGGTGGTTTGAGAGAGGGGTCAAGGAATCCATTCATGCCAACTTGGAAAATCCTTCCTTGAATAGAGGTGGGGGCCTCAGGCATAACCTTTCCCCTATCTTCCTTCCTGCTTTGTCTTCTGTGCCTAGGAAGATTAAGACCATTTCACAAGCTCAACAGCAGCAGGGTAATCTTAACGATCCTCCTTTAGATGATAAAGGGACTTAGAAACAAACATCTCAAAAATAACCATGACCTAGCCCCAGGTGCAAGGTCACACAGCCAGCCTAGAAACATATTTAAGGATTCCCTTACTAACTTTACTCAGACTGAAGAAGCTCCTTGGATAAGGAGTGAAACGTTTCCACTAAGAAAATAGAAATCCAGTTGACATGATTCAAGCCACAGACTGTTCCACCTGGATGACTGAGAACCTTCATAGACACTCTGTTCTAACAGTTGCTCTACTGTCTGGCAAGCACTCTAGCTAATTACTACAGGCCTCACACTAATTACTACAAATCCCATCTAAGGCAGAATGGCAGGATGGCATCCTGACATACCACCCTCCTTAAACAAACCCCCTCCACCATTACAAGATCATATGAAAAACATGGAAAAGTACAGAAAAGAAGCAATTGATTATAAGGCAATAACCCTCCCCCATCCAACCTCAGTTGACCCAATTTACCCTCACTTAGGCTTATTGGGGTACCGTTGGTGCCATTGGTGAAACTCTTTTACTAGTTGGGGCACCTGCTCACGGTGGCTGTTTACCCATTCACTTGGGGACTTGGGGAAGTGTTTCCACTGTATCAGGTATTGCAATGTTCCATGGTGTCTCCTGGAGTCCAGGATTTCTTGTACTTCAAAATGCTGTTCCCCATCAACCATCACTGGAACTGGCTCAGGCTGCTTGGGATGCCAATGTTCTGAGTCTTTTACTGGCTTCAATAAACTGCAATGAAAGACCAGATGGACTTTTCTTAAATTCTCTGGTAGCTGTAGTTCCACTGTTACATCATTAATTACTTTAGTTATAGGGAAAGGCCCCACATATTTTGGGCCTAGCTTTTTTGATGGCTGCCAAGTCTTTAAAAACTTTGTGGACAAATAAACCTTCTCTCCCACCTTCAGTGACCATTCTGGTGCCCTCTTGCAATTTGCATACCGCTTATACGCTTCCTTGGCTTCTGTCAATGCTTTTTCTATTACAGGCCAACCATCTGTTATATGTTTTATCCATTCATCCAGAGGGATGATTTTTGTCTGGTCTTTAGGAAATTCTCGAAAGGCGACAAACTCTTGCCCATTCACCACCTGAAAGGGGGAGAACCCTGTACTTTGGTAAACCAAATTGTTATAGGCCACTTCTGCAAAAGGAAGTAAGTCCACCCAATCATCTTGCTGGTAACTAATGTAACACCTGAGGTACTGTTCTAGTACCTGGTTAGTCCGTTCACAGCCCCCGTCAGTCTGGAGGTGGTGGGAGGAGCTTAGGCCTTGTTCTACTCCAACCATCTTCAGGAACACCCTCCAAAACATGGAAGTGAATTGGACCCCCGGTCATTGATAATCCGTTCAGGGGTCCCATGTAGTCTATAGATGTGTTGAACAAACATCTTTGCCAACTGTCCAGCAGTGGGTATGCTAGTGCATGGATTGAAATGTGCTTGTTTTGAAAACAAATCAGTCACCACCCAAATCACCATTTTCTTTTGACTTTCTGGTAAGTCCACTATAAAATCCATAGCTATCTGCTTTGAAGGCTGGGTAGGGCTTGCCACATTCTGCAATAGTCCTATGGGCTTGCCCCCCACTCTCTTTGCCATAGCATAAGTTGGGCAGCTGGCCACATACTCCTCCACCTCCTTGCACAAGGATGGCCACCAAAATTGCCACCTCAGTAGATGCAAGGTTTTCAGGAACCCAAAATGGCCAGCTGACTTGGCATCATGACATCTCTCAAGTATTTTATGACGTAAAGGCTCTGGAACATACAGTCTATCAGCATTCCACCAATACCCCTGCTTTTCTGTCAGGCTTGCTTTATTGGCTTGCAACCAAGCATTCTTTTTTAACTCAGAAAGTAATTCAGTCTGTAAGCCCTCCTCCACTCTAAAAACTGGTGCAGACTTCTGACTTCTCGTAACTGCAGCCATCCCCAACTGCTGAGTTGGGAAAATTGAGTCTATAACCTCCTCTCTCTGGCTGTTGTGTTGGGGCAACCGGGATAGGGCATCAGCCAAGAAATTCTTTCCACCAGGCAGGTACTTAAGTGTAAAGTTAAACCTACTGAAAAATTGAGCCCATCTAACCTGTTTAGGGTTCAACTTTCTTCGGACGCGCAAAGCCTCTAAATTCTTGTGATCTGTCCATACCTCAAATGGTTGAGACGCCCCGTCTAGCAGATGCCTCCATGTCAGCAATGCCCATCACACTGCAAAGGCTTCCTTTTCCCATACATGCCAGCGGCATTCTGTGTCATTGAACTTTCAAGAGAGATAAGCACAGGGTCTCAGGACCCCTTCCTCATCTTTTTGTAGCAAAATTTTGCCAGTTGCAACATCTGAAGCATCGACCTGTACCATGAATGGCTTCATAGGATCGGGGTGTTTTAGTACAGGCTCTGACGTAAATAGGGATTTTAACTGTTCAAATGCCTCTTTACATTCTGCAGTCCATTGCAATTTCACCCCTGGTTTTTTCATCTCCTTTTGATCCCCTTTATCCTTTGTTTTTAACAAGTCTTGTAACACCACTTGTGCAAAATTGGGGATGAACTGCTTATAGAAATTTGCAAACCCTAGGAAACTTTGCAACTGCCTTCTAGTTTTGGGGGGTTCCCAAGCAATTACATCATGCACCTTTGCGGGATCCATTTCTACCCCCTTATTTGACACTCGGTAACCCAGATAATCTAATTGCTCCTTATGAAACTTTAACAATTTAGCATACAATTGGTTTCATAATAAATGTTTCAGCACCTCTCTCACCAATTTTATATGCTCTTCCATTGTTTCAGTATAGACCAAAATATCATCAAGATAGACTAGCAGTCCTTTATACAACAAGTCATGTAACACTTCATTTATCAAATGCATAAAGACCCCAGGGGCCCCCTTTAGTCTGAAGGGCATTACCAGATATTCAAAAGAACCCAACTGACAATTAAACACAGTTTTCCATTCTTCTCCTCTGATTTGAACTCGGAAATACGCCTCTCTTAAATCCAGCTTGGAGAAAATCCTCTCTTTCAATAGATGGGCCAGCATATCCTTCATCAAAGGTAAAGGATATTTGTTGGAAGTACAAATAGCATTCAAGCCTCTATAATCAGTACATAGTCTCAAAGTCCCATCCTACTTGGTAATGAACAGAACAGGTGCAGCCATTGATGAGGAGGCAGGGCAAATGAAACCCCATTCCAAGTTCTTCTCAATAAATTCCCGCAAAGCATCCAATTCCTTAGGTGTCATAGAATACAACTTAGTTTAAGGCAAATCTGTCCCCGGTTCCAGTTCTATGGCACAGTCTGATTTTCTATGAGGTGGAAGCTGGTTTGACTCTACTTCTCCAAATACCTCCTTCAAATCTCTGTATTGTGTAGGAATGGGAGAACCTTCTCCTGCTATCTCCCCCCCTAGGGCTTCATTTACTGCCCCTACCATTTCAGTTCCAGGTTCTCGGGAAACCATACCTCCATAATGACCATCAGCAAAAGTTATTTGGCCCATGGCCCAATTCACCTGAGGATTTCGGGCCCGTAGCCACATTAATCCCAAAACTATAGGCTGATTGGAGATCAGGGCCACTACAAACCTTAAGGTTTCTTCATGGCTCCCTATTTTCATCTGGACTTCCTCGGTGTAATATTCCACTGGGGGGCCCTGCATCTTTGATCCATCAAGCTGAGTAAAAATAATTGGGTTCTTTAACTTGCCCACCTTCAGTCTCAGTCCAGTCACTATGGTAGGATGCATGAGACATCTGGTGCATCCAGAGTCTAGCATCCCCACTAAATCCATGCTACCACAACCCCCCAATGTCTCTATTCATAATCCCATGACCATGATTGGGCAGGCTTCACTCACCATCGGATCACTGCGCCCATTCGCTCCAGCCTGTTCATCGGCGCCACTCAGAACAGGCTCTTGTAGTTTCCCAACTGGTCAGATTTACCATCAGTAGAATTCCACCACCACCCATTGGCGGGGGGGGGGGGTTAGAAACTTTTTTCTCTGTAGCGGCAGCCACCGCTCCTTTACTTTTTGTCGCCGGGCTCTTAACGCTGCCAGCTCCAGCTTTACTTTTTCCCCCAGTGGTGGTTTGCGGGCAATTAACCAGGCAATGGCCCTCCTTTCTGCATTTGAAACAGAAGCCTTGCTTTGCTCAGCATTCCTTTTCCTTGCCCCATGATTTACTCACTGGTCTTTTCGACGTGATGCTCAGCATTGATTTCCCCGTTGCTTGAGTCTGGGGCTTCTGCCTCCCCTTGAGGTGTAATCTCGTATCTTCCACCTCCCCAGCATCTGAGGATTTCCTTGAGCTAGGGACCACTCCAGAAACTCCTGCTGCAGTCCTTCTTGGAAGTATTCAACCTTCAGAGCTTCTGGCCAGTCCACTAGTTTCCCAGCCAAGCTCCTAAATTCCATGGCGTACTCAGATATGGATCGGGACCCCTGCTTGATATGTTGCAGGCTTGTTTTGGCCTTCATTTTGCCCAAGGGGTCCTCAAATCTTCTCCGCAAAGCGGTCATAAATCTCTGGAAATTTCCCAATTCGGGTGAGCTACTGTTGTATACCACTAACCAGTCAGCCGCCTCCCCGTCAAGCTGGGCTGATACGTGGCTCACCTTCGCCTCCTCTGTTGGGAAACTGTCTTCAAATTCCTCCATAAACACCCTCGCATGGGTTAGGAAACAAGCAAGAGACTTAGGTTCTCCAGAAAATTTTACCTTTAGATCTCTTCCTCCAAAGGCTTCTCTCCATCCTGAAGTTCTCCTGCATTGCCATCTCAAAGCTCTGCTAGCAAGGGGGGGGGGGGGCAGCTGGTCTGCTTTCTTCCTCTTCATCCAAGGAAACGGCATCACTCTCCCCCGCTGTAATTTTAGGGGAAGCATCTCTGGAGGCCAATTCCCCACTGCCAGCCTTCCCTCAGGTTTCACATCACAGTAGCTGTTCTACGGCCCTCTGTAGTCCCACTATTTGGTTTCTTAGGGATCTCATCTCCCCCTCCATTGTATCCATTTGCTCTTCTGGTGCCGAAAATCTTGGGTTGGGGTCACATTTTCACGTTGTGACCCATCAATCGGAGGCCGCTTCCATGCTCTGCTCTACATCCCGGTCCCTTGATTGGTCATCCTCCTCCACCAGCCCGGGAGAGAGCGTCTCTCTCTCAGGGGTTGGAAAATCCATTCTCCTCGCCCCCCCAATCCTGAAGGACCCTGTAGAAATCTGAGTGCCTGCTGCCTCCAGCAATTCGGCTGCCAGGAGAGAGGCCTCTCCAATCTCTGTATCTTCCTGCTGGTCTTCAACAGTCGACATATTGTTGCTATGTAAGACAGCAAAACTGAGTCTGCTCTTTCTGTGATCACTCGCTCCTTTGATATTAACTTAGAAACTTTTAGCACAAGCCATGATAGGATATGAAAAAGTTCTTTTATTAATACAAGTGAATAGAATCGATGCAAAGAGCAGACTAATCATTTTCACGTGCAAACGTATTTTTAAAACCTGCCAGACTCTCAAGCACCCCTCATCCACCCCTCCCTTCCTGACTTACTTCCCATAACTTTACACTGCCAGCCTTTGATGTTTCCAGATGGATGGCCTTGGAGTCTGGTTCCTCTCGCCTGCATGCCATTCTTATCTCTAACGGTTGCTCTACTGTCTGGCAAGCACTCTAGCTAATCACTACAGGCCTCGCACTAACCAATTACTACAAATCCCATCTATCTACCTCACACTAATTACTACAAATCCCATCTATCTAAGGCAGGATGGCAGGATGGCATCCTGACAGCCTTTTGCAATTGACAATTGCAATTGCAAGTGACAAACATTGGTGATTTTGTCAATGCCGACAGTGCTCAAGTGGTGCTCCAGATGTTTTGGGATTGCACCCAAGGCGCCTATTACTATTGGTACTATCTTTGCTTTCTTTTGCCACAGTTGTTCTACTTCTATTTGCAGGTCTTTGTATTTTGTGATTTTCTCAAGTTCTTTCTCTTCTATTCTGCTCTCTCCAGGTATTGCAATGTCCACTATCCAGATTTTTTTGTCTTTATCAACAATTGTTAAGTCTGGGGTGTTATGAGGCAGATGCTCATGTTTGAATTCTAAAGTCCCAGAGCACTTTAGCTTCTTCATTTTCTATTACTTTGTCTATTCTGTGGTCCCACCAATTCCTGCTTGCAGGCAAACGGTATTTCTTGCAGATATTCCAATGCACCATTGTTGGTACTTTGTGATGCCGCTGTTTGTAGTCAGTCTGTGTGATCTTCTTGCAGCAACTAACTAGGTGGTGCACTGTTTCTTCAGCTTCTTTGCAGAGGCAGCATTTGCTGTCTGTTGCTGTCTTCTCAGTTCTGGCTTTGTATGCATTTGTTTTTAAGGCTTGGTCTTGTGCAGCCAGAATTAGCCTGTCTCTTTCTTCAGCTTTCCTGCTCTTAGCTATTGCCAAGTCTTGTTGTTATGTGCTTTGTCTGCTAATTCTTTGTGTATTGGCCATGTAATACTTTGCCTTACCATGTCTCTTTTCTTCATTTGGTCTTTCTTGTAGGCCAGTTTGGTCTCTTCAGTATTCAGTAAGCCTTCATGGTATACTAGCTTCAGTGCATCATCTTCACTGTCCTTCAGATATTCTTCCAATGCCCTTTTTTCTTCTTCAACTGTCTAGTATACTTGCAACATTCCACGCCCACCTATGCTCCTTGGTAAGTAGAGTCTGTCAATGTCACTGCGTGGATGAAGGGCATGATTCAATGTCATTATTTTTCTGGTCTTCCTATCCAGGGCCTCTAGTTCTGCTTGAGTCCAGTCCACGATTCCAGCTGTGTATCTAATGACTGGAATTGCCCAGATGTTAATTGCCTTGATGGTATTTCCTCCACTAAGTAAAATTATGAAATTATGTCCATTGTTTTCATGTTCATTCTGAATCACTCAGTGATGCCTTCAGGATTTTCTAATTCAGGAACAGTTTACAAAGGCTGCGATCCTTTACACATCTAACATTTAACTGAGATTAAGTCCCACTAAAATCTATGGCATTATCTCTAAGTAGAGATTTATTGGATTGCATTGCATTTTAAAATAGTCTTTAATTCCAGTTAACAAGTATGTTTCAAATTTCAAGATATAGAAATAAATAATCTATAGTGTATATAACCATGTGCCAGAAAAAAGCAATTTTCTGTGTGTAATTTCTTTCAAGATATAGTTCACAGAATATCAATCATACTGTTTCCTTGCTGCCAAATATTTCTTGAAACAAACTATTAAATTCAGTTGTTTCCAAAGATGTAATATCTAATATAGGTTCTGTGTTGAAATCAAAACTGTTTTGAAAGCAGTTAGGCTGCTTTATAAGATATTTAGGTCTTGTATTGTTAAGTATATATAAGAAAAAGAAGAAGAGATAGAAAGTGTTAAACAACAAAGGTATTCTAAACAGATTGGCAGTTGAAAATAGGGAACTCCCTCTTCTGGCAGCTAGTAATAACTGCTAGGAAATTTCATAAACATTCACAATCCTTATGCCTTATATCCTTATGAGTTAAATTATACAAACTTTCAAGCATCTGAGAATTTTTCATCAGGTTCAAATCCAAGGAAAAACATCAGATTGTAGTTAAAGTTTCAGCCATGTTTGTAGAATTATAGCAACATTTAGAGAGTAACTGATGCAGCCCAATGGCAGTCCTAGCCCAGAGCATGCTTGGGTGGGGGGAACAATCCCATCAAAATGGGAACCCCAACCAGGTGATAGAAACCCTCCTCCCTTTTACCTGCACTTTAAAAAAAGGATGGGGTTTCAATTGCTTAGTCATGAGCACCATTGTGACATTTGACACACCAGGGGCACTTTATCAAGGGTGTGTATAATCCAAAGAACTCCTCCAGATTTGGGGATCACTTTTTGTACTCTTCTAGTGAATCAGAAATGGCTCTTTGGTGAGTGGAAGACATTTATTGTTAGGAACCGGGCATTTCTGAATTCTACGCATAGTCAAATTCATTGTAATTATGACCTGTATGAACATGTGTGGATTTATATAAGATTCAGGGATACTCTTTATATGAGATACAGAGGGTAATCAAACCTATTTTTAGAATATCTGACAAAGATCAAAACTAACTCAAATTCCAATCACACAAATCTGCAGCAACAGTTTTAGTCACAACATGAATATTTCATAAGAGTACAAGCAAAAACAGCCAAATTGCCTTTCTGTACATTTTTAGTTTGGACATTGTATTTTGTTTGTAGTTTATTCGTTCAGTCGCTTCCGACTCTTCACAACTTCATGGACCAGCCCACGCCAGAGCTTCCTGTCGGCCGTCGCCATCCCCAGCTCCCTCACGGTCGAGTCCGTCACCTCCAGAATATCATCCATCCATCTTGCCCTTGGTCGGCCCCTCTTCCTTTTGCCTTCCACTTTCCCTAGCATCAGCATCTTCTCCAGGCTATCCTGTCTTCTCATTATGTGGCCAAAGTACTTCAGTTTTGCCTTTAATATCATTCCCTCAAGTGAGCAGTCTGGCTTTATTTCCTGGAGTATGGACTGTTTTGATCTTCTTGCATAGTTTACAGTATTTCCTCACTCCAATTTTTGGAATTCTTCCACCCCAAGAAGTCCAATTCTTTTTATTTTTATTTTAAAAAACAAAAAAGGAAAGGAAAATAGAACACAGAGTAGACTAAAATGTTGCTTGTTTTTTTAAAAAATCAGTAGTAGCTGACAGCTGACACTTTGGGAATTTGATCAATTATATCTCAAATGTAGAAGAATCTAAATCTATTCTGTTCTTAGATCATCAATGTAGCCATTACAGTATTTTCTTGTTTAATTACATACTTGTAACTATAGCAACTATAAACATAATCATGTTCAGTTCTTAAGCTTCAACATGGTGATTTCCTTTCAGCAAAGAGCAGAAGAAATCATCCTTCTTTAGAACTCTGGACATTTTGTTTTCTGAATATCCCTTAATTAGTATGCCATAAGATTAAATCCAGTTCTACATCTTTTGAAACCAAGAAGCGAAATAACTGGTGTTGAGCAGATATGGGAAGAAGGGATGTGAGCATCCACATCTGTTGGCAAGAATTTGCTGCCATCTTCAGGCAGTCAGTATTAAACTATCCCTAGCACTAGAACTACTTGTCAGTATCAGGGCTCAGTAGATAAGCTTCTGAAGGCACTGAACGGACCTGTAAAGAGGAAGTTTTCAAAGCATAAACAACCTAGTGCAGATAAAATCTAAACTGTAGCAGCTAGAGGTACTCAATATCATTCATCTTGCTTTTCATATTTGTTTTTCTCATTCTTTTCTGTTGCTGCTGACATTTTATTACCTCATGCAATAGAAAGCCTAAAATCCCATTATAGACAGCCAAATCAATAAGTACCTCCCCACATTCTCCTTTCAATGCAGAGAAATTCTCAGAATCTAAATCAATGACTTCAACAAGACTCCATTGCCTATATAAAGCTCTTGCTTGCTTTTCAAATTGCATAATGAAAGACCTTGCATTTCTGTTACTTTTATAGCCGTATGAATTCTCAGATAATTCTCAATAGGTACATACTGTATCTATTGGGACGCTTGCTATAACCAAAGACCAGGGGAACTAAAATCTTGTAGGTGTCAACTCTGAATTAATTCAACATGTACCCATCCTATGTAGACAAAGGAACATCACTCACAGAAAAGAAAAGTCTAACAGAACACCTGAAGAACTGAGGGTTTACAACAGTTCGGGGGGAAAATAAAGAAAAAAACCCACCAAAATGGGAGACCAGAAACAGTTTCCTGACTGTAACAATATATCTCGACAAAATACCACTGGACCATGGATTTTGGAGAGGGAATTGGAAACTAGGAGAGTGGGAAGGGAATGAAGCTCCTGGAAGAAGTTTTACAGAGGAGCTTTAAAGATCTGTGTCTGTTTCTGCATAGCCTTTGAGTGGCCATAATTACAATGAGTTCTGCTAGATCCTGACTCTTCAGTTTGAGAATATAATTTGTTTCACAAAAAGCAACAAAGCCAGAGGCTTTTGAAAATACTAGGAACTAGAATTAGGTCCTTCAAGAATCTAGATGGGCCACTTTCATTGATTTGGAATTCCTTCTTTAATTTAGTGAGAGATTTGTTTGTGTCATTTAATTAATTAATTAATTAATTACATTCAGGTTAAAGGGGATTGGTCTCAGGGGCTATGTGGAATCCTAATCTGATTGTCAAATCACCATCTAGTTGACTAATCCAAATGTGTGCCTGTAATTTAGGCAATCCAGAGCCTTGGCACAATCCTGAAGCATCCTGGTTTTCTGATTATGTCACCTGGATATTGGTTATAGTATTTTTTGTTACTGCTATTGTTGCATGCCAATAACTAATTGTTAATTGTAATATGGTTTTTGTCAAACAGTTCTTGCTCAATCAACAACCAACCAATAATCATGATAAGGTTTCTTTTCATAACTCAGGAAAAATAACTTATATCTTTGACCTGTCCTTGAATAATAAATTGAGAGTCCTTTGTCATTTTTTTGTTTTGTATCCTAAAATTACTCTTGAGTTTGAAAGCCAGATCTTTCTTCTCTAATCCACAGCATGCTTATAGATTGTAGCTCAGCTGTACATTTATGCTAAGGTTCCCCTTTTCTCCAAAATGGCTTAGAATCCTTGTTTAGTACTATCTGTGATCTGTTCTCGTTCCTTATTTCTATTTTTAGAATAGGAAAATCTCACCTTTTTCCAGTCATATTTCTGCATCATTTGCCTAGAGATATGTTTCCAATCGAAGATATGTTTCCCTTGCACACTCAGATAAAAAGTCTTATCTTCTTTTGAAGTGCTCATCACGTCCAATTTGGTTTGCTTCATTAGCCTGGTTTCAACCACCAGCCCCTTTTCGATCTTCAATGCCTCCCTGGCCCCACCGCACTCATGCCGCGCCTTGCGCCATGCCCTACCTTCCTGCTGGCCTGCTTGCGAGCCACCTGCAAGCCACTTAACGACCTGCAATCCTCGCTTAATGATGGCAACCAGGATTGCCGGGATTGCCATCGCTAAGCAATGTGGTCACGTGATGTCACACTTTAAGACCTCATCACTTAGCAATGGAAATTCCAGTCCCAATCACCATCATTAACCAAGGACGACCTGCATATGTTGCAAGTATACTTCAGGCACACAATGGATAGAAGTCAGGGCAGATACACTGGTTCTGCCCTCTGTCCTCCCCAATCTCCAGGTGAACACCTGAAGAGGACTCTTGGTACAGTATTATATCTAAAGGTAATGTATTCATGTTATTTATTTTTACAAATAATTTTAGACCACCTGCTTATTTTATTTTATTTTTATCCTGCCTTTATTATTTTTATAAATAACTCAAGGCAGCAAACATACCTAATACTCCTTCCTCCTCTTATTTTCCCCACAACAGCAACCCTGTGAGGTGAGTTGGGCTGAGAGAGAGGGACTGGCCCAAGGTCACCCAGCCGGCTTTCATGCCTAAGGCAAGACTAGAACTCTCAGTCTCCTGGTTTCCTATTGGCTCCTTCCTAGGGCTGAGAGACAGGGACTGGCCCAAGGTTACCCAGCCGGCTTTCATGCCTAAGGCGGGACTAGAACTCTCAGTCTCCTGGTTTCCTATTGGCTCCTTCCTAGGGCTGAGAGACAGGGACTGGCCCAAGGTCACCCAGCTGGCTTTCATGCCTAAGACAGGACTAGAACTCACAGAATCCTGGTTTCTAGCCCAGCACCTTAACCACTAGACCAAACTGGCTCTACTTCCATAAAGTACTAAAGGTGACTTATAGTAGCTGGGACTGTCACCCAAAGGAGGTGGTGATACTAACTCTTTTTCTAATGTCCTATTTTCTTATGGCCATGCTCATCTCTTTCTTCCAAGCAGGGAGCTGCCAGAGAGAAGACTCCCCTCTCTTGCAGAGGGTTTTTGAAATTAGGCTAGAGGCGACATGAAATTAGGTTGGCACATTTTGTTCACACTCGATCTAAAACTTCAGCTTGAGGTAAACTCACACCATCAAGATTTCAAGGTTTACTGAAACTATGGATCAGGAGTACGCCTGTGAAGAATCAATTTGTATTTGTGAGGAAGCATATTGTTCTGCAAACTTGAGACCAAATGCTAAAAAAGAACAAAGTCTTCTCCAGAATTACAGCATCTGACCATTGGGTTTTGAGACAATAAAGTTGCAGAGCAAAATTATGATATTATTTATATTTTTAATTGATTTAAATCTTCAATTACTTTTCAATTTCCATTGTTCCATTTATACTGTGGAATCAAGACAGTGTGTTTTTTTAATGCTAAAAACAATCATTTTGAGCCCCATTCTCAGAGGTTTCTAAAGAATATATGGCTCTCATTTGAATATCAAGGAAATAGAAAAAAGTTTCTTACCCTGGCTGCCTTGAAAATCTATTCAGAACTGTATTGGTACCATGACAAGTACATCATCTCTCTTGAACACTCCAGGATTTTTTTAATATTTTATTTTTATACAGGTTCAGCCCCTTTAAGCAAGGCAACTTGACATTCTGATAACTTTCCTTTGACATTTGAAACATGCTGGGGAGAATTGTTGGTAAGCAACAATTTTTCCTCATTAATTGCCTATTCCTTGCAGCCAGATGGCTCATAAGAAGAACTGGCAATGTTCTAGCCCTGGATGATCAATTGGGAAAGCAGGGAAACAACTCAAAATTGAACACTTTATCAGATGCATTAAGTACAAAGAGAATAGTGTACAAACTACTAAGATGAGAGACTAGAAGGTCTAGAAGACTTGCCTTATCTTATTTTTGTTGTGAATCTCTTATTCTCGAAGCAGGGAGATAATGTGGAAGGATTTACAGAAGCAGAGGCTGTACTGAATGTTCCCCAAGTTTTCCTATCTAACTGTAAAAGAGACGTGATATATCAGTGGTTCTTTTAAACTGTTTGATACAATTACCCCTTTTCCCACTCCCAAATAATGCCATTACCCCCGCCCCCCTTGGCAGCAACAGTCCCAAACTGGATCCGTGACTCACAAACAAGCGGTTACAAACTGCTCCGTTACCCCCAGGATATGCTCAAATTACCCCGAGATATATGAGCACTGTCTGCTCACAGCCCAAAGAGTGATAGCCATCGTTGAATGGCTTTTAATTTTGGGTCACAAGCAGGATTCTTGAGGCAAAGCTGTATAACAGCAATATAAGAGTCAGCCTGCCTAGAAGTGACTAACAAACAGCTTTAAACTGCCGTAACTAAACAGTGCATTAGCATGCTGAATTTTCAAATGCTATGTTTTGCAATTACATTTCAACTAAAAATTCCTTGGTGGGACTCAGCAGGGTATTCCAGCCTAAGCAACTTTTCATGCAAATTCAAATGAACTTTACAAACAAAGGCAGTTGGTTAGACAAACATGGTATAATTAAGTCATTAAGCAGGGTCTTATGATGCTCAGCTCAATCAATAGACTTGAGAATAGTTGAATGGTCTCCCAGCCCCCTTTTTCAGAAAAGAATTCCGCTGTCCTTCACTCAACCATTCCTAGCACATTACTTAGGATGAGATGTTTCCAAAGTAAATTTCAAATAGTTCCAGTAAAAGTAAAAGTTTTTACAGAATCCTCCACTCAACCTTTGTGGCTAGAAAAAGCTGACTGTAAGCTTAACAAACTTAAGCAGATAGTTTCTAATTCTGAAGATAAACTTAATTAGTCAAAAGAGATAACAGCACCAGTATGGTATCAGAAGTTATACATAAGTAGCCCCTACAGCGAAGGAGGAAGAAAGACACTGATAAGGTCGTTTTATCAGACCAGAGAGGGGGAAGGAAGGTATAGCTGCCAAAGCCTGAATGAAAAGTTAAACCCTAGCTTTAACCAAGGAGCTTATAAAACCATTAAAAGACTATCATATTCCTTGTACTATAAAATGGCCCAAGCCCTCGAATTGATCAGTAGGCTATTTATATCTTTAAGACACAACCAACAATGTGATGCAGAACAGGGGTCCCCAACCCCCGGTCCGTGGCCTGTTAGGAACCGGGCTGCACACTTCCGTCTGCAACATCCCGTCCACTTACCACTTCCATCTCCGCCATCCTGAAACCGTCCCCCCCCCCCCAGTCCGTGGAAAAATTGTCTTCCACGAAACCGGTCCCTGGTGCCAAAAAGGTTGCTAGGAACCGGGCTGCACACTTCCGTCAGCGCCAGCCCGTCCGCTTACCACTTCTGTCCACACCAGCCCATCTGCTTACCACTTCCATCCGCGCCATCCCGAAATGATCCCCCCCTCCCCCAGTCCATGGAAAAATTGTCTTCCACGAAACTGGTCCCTAGTGCCAAAAAGGTTGTTAGGAACCGGGCCACACACTTCCGTCCACGCCAGCCCGTCCGCTTACCACTTCCGTCTGCACCAGCCTGTCCGCTTACCACTTCCGTCTGCGCCATCCCGAAATGTTCCCCCCCCTCCCCCAGTCCGTGGAAAAATTGTCTTCCACGAAACCGGTCCCTGGTGCCAAAAAGGTTGTTAGGAACTGGGCCCCACACATCCGTCCGCGCCAGCCCGTCCGCTTACCACTTCCGTCCGTGCCATCCCAAAATGATCCCCCCCTCCCCCAGTCCGTGGAAAAATTGTCTTCCATGAAACCAGTCCCTGGTGCCAAAAAGGTTGTTAGGAACCGGGCCGCACAGTTCTGTCCGCGCCAGCCAGCCCGTCCGCTTACCACTTCCGTCCGCACCAGCCCATCCACTTACCACTTCCGTCCGCACCATCCCGAAATGATCCCCCGTCCCCCAGTCCGTGGAAAAATTGTCTTCCATGAAACCGGTCCCTGGTGCCAAAAAGGTTGTTAGGAACCGGGCCACACACTTCCGTCCGCGCCAGCCCGTCCGCTTACCACTTCCGTCCGCACCAGCCCGTCCACTTACCACTTCTGTCCGCGCCATCCCGAAATGATCCCCCGTCCCCCAGTCCGTGGAAAAATTGTCTTCCACGAAACCGGTCCCTAGTGCCAAAAAGGTTGTTAGGAACCGGGCCGCACACTTCCGTCCACACCAGCCTGTCCGCTTACCACTTCCATCCCCACCAGCCCATCCGCTTACTACTTCCATCCGCGCCATCCCGAAATGATCCCCCCCTCCCCCAGTCCGTGGAAAAATTGTCTTCCACGAAACTGGTCCCTAGTGCCAAAAAGGTTGTTAGGAACCGGGCCGCACACTTCCGTCTGTGCCAGCCCGTCCACTTACCACGTCCGTCCGCGCCATCCCAAAATGATCCCTCTCCCCCCCAGTCTGTGGAAAAATTGTCTTCCATGAAACCAGTCCCTGGTGCCAAAAAGGTTGTTAGGAACCGGGCCTCACAGTTCTGTCCGCGCCAGCCAGCCCGTCCGCTTACCACTTCCGTCCGCACCAGCCCATCCACTTACCACTTCCGTCCGCACCATCCCGAAATGATCCCCCCCTCCCCCAGTCCGTGGAAAAATTGTCTTCCATGAAACCGGTCCCTGGTGCCAAAAAGGTTGTTAGGAACCGGGCCGCACACTTCCGTCCGCACCAGCCCATCCACTTACCACTTCCGTCCGCACCATCCCGAAATGATCCCCCCCTCCCCCAGTCCGTAGAAAAATTGTCTTCCATGAAACCGGTCCCTAGTGCCAAAAAGGTTGTTAGGAACCGGGCCACACACTTCCGTCCGCGCCAGCCCGTCCGCTTACCACTTCCGTCTGCACCAGCCTGTCCGCTTACCACTTCCGTCTGCGCCATCCCGAAATGTTCCCCCCCCTCCCCCAGTCCGTGGAAAAATTGTCTTCCACGAAACCGGTCCCTGGTGCCAAAAAGGTTGTTAGGAACCGGGCCCCACACATCCGTCCGCGCCAGCCCGTCCGCTTACCACTTCTGTCCGCACCAGCCCGTCCACTTACCACTTCTGTCCGCGCCATCCCGAAATGATCCCCCGTCCCCCAGTCCGTGGAAAAATTGTCTTCCACGACACCGGTCCCTAGTGCCAAAAAGGTTGTTAGGAACCGGGCCGCACACTTCCGTCCACACCAGCCTGTCCGCTTACCACTTCCATCCCCACCAGCCCATCCGCTTACCACTTCCATCCGCGCCATCCCGAAATGATCCCCCCCCCTCCCCCAGTCCGTGGAAAAATTGTCTTCCACGAAACTGGTCCCTAGTGCCAAAAAGGTTGTTAGGAACCGGGCCGCACACTTCCGTCTGTGCCAGCCCGTCCACTTACCACGTCCGTCCGCGCCATCCCAAAATGATCCCTCTCCCCCCCCAGTCTGTGGAAAAATTGTCTTCCATGAAACCAGTCCCTGGTGCCAAAAAGTTTGTTAGGAACCGGGCCGCACAGTTCTGTCCGCGCCAGCCAGCCCGTCCGCTTACCACTTCCGTCCGCACCAGCCCATCCACTTACCACTTCCGTCCGCACCATCCCGAAATGATCCCCCCCTCCCCCAGTCCGTGGAAAAATTGTCTTCCATGAAACCGGTCCCTGGTGCCAAAAAGGTTGTTAGGAACCGGGCCGCACACTTCCGTCCGCACCAGCCCATCCACTTACCACTTCTGTCCGCACCATCCCAAAATGATCCCCCCCTCCCCCAGTCCGTGGAAAAATTGTCTTCCACGAAACTGGTCCCTAGTGCCAAAAAGGTTGTTAGGAACCGGGCCACACACTTCCGTCCGCGCCAGCCCATCCGCTTACCACTTCCGTCTGCACCAGCCTGTCCGCTTACCACTTCCGTCTGCGCCATCCCGAAATGTTCCCCCCCCTCCCCCAGTCCGTGGAAAAATTGTCTTCCACGAAACCGGTCCCTGGTGCCAAAAAGGTTGTTAGGAACCGGGCCCCACACATCCGTCCGCGCCAGCCCGTCCGCTTACCACTTCCGTCCGTGCCATCCCAAAATGATCCCCCCCTCCCCCAGTCCGTGGAAAAATTGTCTTCCATGAAACCAGTCCCTGGTGCCAAAAAGGTTGTTAGGAACCGGGCCGCACAGTTCTGTCCGCGCCAGCCAGCCCGTCCGCTTACCACTTCCATCCGCACCAGCCCATCCACTTACCACTTCCGTCCGCACCATCCCGAAATGATCCCCCGTCCCCCAGTCCGTGGAAAAATTGTCTTCCATGAAACCGGTCCCTGGTGCCAAAAAGGTTGTTAGGAACCGGGCCGCACACTTCCGTCCGCGCCAGCCCGTCCGCTTACCACTTCCGTCCGCACCAGCCCGTCCACTTACCACTTCTGTCCGCGCCATCCCGAAATGATCCCCCGTCCCCCAGTCCGTGGAAAAATTGTCTTCCACGAAACCAGTCCCTGGTGCCAAAAAGGTTGTTAGGAACCGGGCCGCACACTTCCGTCCGCGCCAGCCCGTCCGCTTACCACTTCCGTCCGCACCAGCCCGTCCACTTACCACTTCTGTCCGCGCCATCCCGAAATGATCCCCCGTCCCCCAGTCCGTGGAAAAATTGTCTTCCACGAAACCGGTCCCTAGTGCCAAAAAGGTTGTTAGGAACCGGGCCGCACACTTCCGTCCACACCAGCCTGTCCACTTACCACTTCCATCCCCACCAGCCCATCCGCTTACCACTTCCATCCGCGCCATCCCGAAATGATCCCCCCCTCCCCCAGTCCGTGGAAAAATTGTCTTCCACGAAACTGGTCCCTAGCGCCAAAAAGGTTGTTAGGAACCGGGCCGCACACTTCCGTCTGTGCCAGCCCGTCCGCTTACCACGTCCGTCCGTGCCATCCCAAAATGATCCCTCTCCCCCCCAGTCTGTGGAAAAATTGTCTTCCATGAAACCAGTCCCTGGTGCCAAAAAGGTTGTTAGGAACCGGGCCTCACAGTTCTGTCCGCGCCAGCCAGCCCGTCCGCTTACCACTTCCGTCCGCACCAGCCCATCCACTTACCACTTCCGTCCGCACCATCCCGAAATGATCCCCCCCTCCCCCAGTCCGTGGAAAAATTGTCTTCCATGAAACCGGTCCCTGGTGCCAAAAAGGTTGTTAGGAACCGGGCCGCACACTTCCGTCCGCGCCAGCCCGTCTGCTTACCACTTCCGTCCGCACCAGCCTGTCCACTTACCACTTCTGTCCGCGCCATCCCGAAATGATCCCCCGTCCCCCAGTCCGTGGAAAAATTGTCTTCCACGAAACCGGTCCCTAGTGCCAAAAAGGTTGTTAGGAACCGGGCCGCACACTTCCGTCCGCACCAGCCCATCCACTTACCACTTCCGTCCGCACCATCCCGAAATGATCCCCCCCTCCCCCAGTCCGTGGAAAAATTGTCTTCCATGAAACCGGTCCCTGGTGCCAAAAAGGTTGTTAGGAACCGGGCCGCACACTTCCGTCCGCGGCAGCCCGTCTGCTTACCACTTCCGTCCGCACCAGCCCGTCCACTTACCACTTCTGTCCGCGCCATCCCGAAATGATCCCCCGTCCCCCAGTCCGTGGAAAAATTGTCTTCCACGAAACCGGTCCCTAGTGCCAAAAAGGTTGTTAGGAACCGGGCCGCACACTTCCGTCCACACCAGCCTGTCCGCTTACCACTTCCATCCCCACCAGCCCATCCGCTTACCACTTCCATCCGCGCCATCCCGAAATGATCCCCCCCTCCCCCAGTCCGTGGAAAAATTGTCTTCCACGAAACTGGTCCCTAGTGCCAAAAAGGTTGTTAGGAACCGGGCCCCACACATCCGTCCGCGCCAGCCTGTCCGCTTACCACTTCCGTCCGTGCCATCCCAAAATGATCCCCCCCTCCCCCAGTCCGTGGAAAAATTGTCTTCCATGAAACCAGTCCCTGGTGCCAAAAAGGTTGTTAGGAACCGGGCCGCACAGTTCTGTCCGCGCCAGCCAGCCCGTCCGCTTACCACTTCCGTCCGTGCCATCCCAAAATGATCCCTCTCCCCCCCAGTCTGTGGAAAAATTGTCTTCCATGAAACCGGTCCCTGGTGCCAAAAAGGTTGTTAGGAACCGGGCCGCACACTTCCGTCCGCGCCAGCCCGTCCGCTTACCACTTCCGTCCGCACCAGCCCGTCCACTTACCACTTCCGTCCGCACCATCCCGAAATGATCCCCCGTCCCCCAGTCCGTGGAAAAATTGTCTTCCATGAAACCGGTCCCTGGTGCCAAAAAGGTTGTTAGGAACCGGGCCGCACACTTCCGTCCGCGCCAGCCCGTCCGCTTACCACTTCCGTCCGCACCAGCCCGTCCACTTACCACTTCTGTCCGCGCCATCCCGAAATGATCCCCCGTCCCCCAGTCCGTGGAAAAATTGTCTTCCACGAAACCAGTCCCTGGTGCCAAAAAGGTTGTTAGGAACTGGGCCGCACACTTCCGTCTGTGCCAGCCCGTCCGCTTACCACTTCCGTCCGCGCCATCCCAAAATGATCCCCCCCTCCCCCAGTCCATGGAAAAATTGTCTTCCACAAAACCGGTCCCTGGTGCCAAAAAGGTTGTTAGGAACCGGGCCGCACACTTCCGTCCGCGCCAGCCCGTCCGCTTACCACTTCCGTCCGCGCCATCCCAAAATGATCCCTCTCCCCCCCAGTCTGTGGAAAAATTGTCTTCCACGAAACCGGTCCCTGCTGCCAAAAAGGTTGGGGACCTCTGATGCAGAAGACCTACTTTGCCCAGCTCAGAAACAATTTGGGGGGGATTTGTGGCAGGAAGGGTCCAGTCTGCCTACCCAACTAATCTCAAGAGAAGATGGTGATCTTATTATGTTACACACTTCTAGACTGATAACTGCATCAAGATTCTCCTCACTACAGTGAGGAGCTGTTCACACTGTATACTGGCAGTTGAATGAATCCCCGAACCAGGAAAGTGTGGGCATTATCTGCTCTTTAACAGGAGCAATTTATTTAACTCAACAGCTCCCCCCTACAAGAGGCAAACTGCCTGTTAAAACTCCCTTATTGTGTGGAATATACCTGAATGGACAGCCAGAATTATTCATCATTTTTAACATATATTTATCAAAATTTGACATCCTTCTCTTGCAGGAGGCATGGGACATAAATAACTTAGCACCGCATACTAACCTCACCAAGGCAATCCCGAATGAGAAAGCGTAGAGACTGAATGGAGGCATAGATACTCTTATCAGCATAAGCTTCCAGTTCAAACATAATCTGCTGTGTTCTCTGGATCTTTTTGCTGCATGACTACTAAAATGTATAGGGATTGAAATCATCCTTTTTAA
Organism: Charina bottae; assembly: GCA_023362775.1. NCBI lineage: Eukaryota > Metazoa > Chordata > Lepidosauria > Squamata > Charinaidae > Charina > Charina bottae. Next base: position 128,276,491 of record JALMGJ010000001.1, read on the forward strand.
TATCTGCATTCCCCTCCCATTGTCCAATCTCACATCAAGATTAAATTGCAGTGGCAGTGCATAAAAAGAAATATTGAGAAGTGCGCCAATGATCATCCTACAACCCTAATGATAATTGGAGGGGACTTAAATGCCCTGTTGGGTGCTGATAACCACATTCTTTTCCAATTATTTCAATGTTCCTACCAACTGAAAGAAGTTGAGGAACCTTGCCTTCCAGGAGAGGCAAAAGATAAAACCTGCAATTTTGCAGATTTCTTTGTAAAGCAGATTACCATCCATTTGGATTTATGTTTTGGTAATGACACCCTGGCAGGTGATCATCCAGCAGAATACCACTTCTAGGGAGGAGGGCAGGAAATTCACAGTTGATTTTTAGCTGTTATCTTGTAACCTGCTGCCTTTTCTACCAAACCTAAAGGAGGACCTACAAGTAGATAGCAATTATCATCCAGCAGCATTAAGAGTTATTTACCAATGAGACAGAAAGGTCATGGGAAAGATTTGTCCCCGTCTTGGAGAAACAAACCACCACTGTTTGACTCAGATGGAATCAAAAGTACACCAAAGCATCAGCCTCATGGCTCCACTCCACTCCCATCCTAGAAACTCATAATAACAGCCTAGAACTATATGAGCAATTCATCAATGAAGTGAAACTGCTATATGCAGCTGGCAAGAGGAACCTTCCCCCAGTTTTGGCTCTAGTAATACATATCTAGTAGGATTTTATCAAGAATGTTTGCAGCTCAAGAAGTAGTTCAGGAAAGAGTATGAAGTGTATAGACCAAAGCGTTAAAACAGAACTTTCCAAACTGTGTGTTGCGACACGTTAGTGTGTCGGCTGTAGTGTCGTGGCTGCTGCTGCCTCCGAGCCCTACCAGGATTCCACGCAGGTCCTAGTGCCTGCCTTGTGCCTGGCTGCCTCCAAACCTGCTGTGATTCCGCGCAGGTCCTAGTGCCTGCCTTGCGCCCTGCTGTAAGAGTGTATCGCGAAATGATGCATGTCTAAAAAGTGTGTCACCAACATGAAAAGTTTGGAAAGCTCTGCGTTAAAAGGATCATCTTAAACCAGTGTTGCTCAGCTTTGGCAACTTTAAGATGTGTGGACTTCAATTCAATTCAATTCAAAGTTGAAGTCCACAAAGCCATTAAGCCATTAAAGAAGGAATGGCAGCTGGTGATTCAGTCAGTCAAGGAAAGGACCTCCTTTTTCTGGTGAATTACAGCCCACAGTTTAGGGAAATCCTTAAAGATTTCAGGTTCTAGTACAAATTTGGAGGATTATTTCAAAGCCTTGTGTGCTGAACCAGTCCAGGAGACCACTCAAGTTTATTGTGGTTTTTTTTGGTACTCTAAATGTTTGGCCACCAGTCTTTTCTTCTGACATAGCCAAGCTGATTGATTGTGCCCTACCTGAACTACTTAAAATGAAATATGCATGTGTTGTGGAAAATGCAGAAGTACAGAGCACAACACTGAGGAGAAAGAACCATGTTTATTGCAACAATCGTTGGGTTCCAACCTTACAAAAATAAGGAATCCCAAACAATAAGAAAGCAAAGATTTTTATAGAAGTTGAGGGCTACAAGATGGGAAAACCTAGGGATCTGATTTGCTGGCCAGCTTTGGGGAAGCTAGTCAGGTCCTTGTTCATGTACTTGGGGTTATCTGTATTGTTAGGCAGGAGCAGCAGCAGAACAGGGGAAGGCCACTGTTGAGATGGAAAGTTGAGGTAATCAGGCTGATTGAGGAGGGAGTGCAGTTTCTCACCTTGTTATCATGTTGCAAGTCCCTTGTTAGGACTGCCCTCCGGTTGCACTGTGAGCAGCTAAGTGAGGCTTCTGTTCTTTGGTTTAGAAGGGATTGCAGGGAGCTTTGTTGGGGGCAGGGAGGGTCAATTTGGGTCTTATGGGATTAGGCAAAGAGAGGAGCTGGATTTGTCCAAAAGACGAGAGAAAAAAGGGTGCAGCCTCCATTTTATTAGATCTATTTTCTCCACCACTCATGGTTGGCACCCCTTCTTACCTCCCTCTTCACCTGTATTAACCAGACAAGATATATCCTTAGTGATTAGGAGATAGCAATAATACCAATACACAAGGGAGGAAACAAGGAAGACCCATCTAACTATAGACCCATCAGTCTTCTTAGTGAACTATACACTAAGCATTTGAACCAGAACCCCTTAGATGGGATGGCATCTGAAGGCAGAATTGGAAAAGAACAAGCTTGTAAGCAGGTCACTCCACAGTAGACCACTTCTTCATGCTGCACCACCCAGTAGAGAAGCACATCCATAAACTGCAATCTTCCCTTCACGTAGCCTTTCTCCAATGCATGATTGCATGTTATTCCATCTTGTCATGGGAAAAGCTCAAAACTATGAATATCGATAAGTGTTACTTTTAATAAAATATGGAAGTTGCATTTAGACATCTCCCTCAAAGTAGGAAGCCATCCTCATGGGTAGGTCACCAGAGCTGCACATGTAAAAAGAAGTGTTTGACAGAGTTGTATTTTGGCTCTTGCCTTGTTTAACTTTTACATCAGCTCTGTGAGTACTGGAGGCAGTAGCATGATATATTTCATAGATCTGCTCCGATGTGTAAAGATATATGGTTTTCTCAGAAATGCAAGATATTCCATGCACAGGGCCAATGAGAGAGGCAGGCGTGGGTAAAAATGTCAGATTTCTTATTGGGTTATATGAAATTGGAAATTGGGTTTCTCTACAAAGCAAAAGTGTCTTGGCAAATTGCATCTTTTACAAAGCACAGCGTTCTCATGGTGACGTGAAGTGCAGGTGCAAGATAACAACGGTCACATGTGTATTGTTATGACTAGTGCCCACACAAGCACTGGATCTTCCCATGGGAACTAATCCTCCTGATTTCCTTCTGTGGGAAGCCCTGCCCAGGCCCCCCTGAGCAAGGAGGAGGGGGGAACTCATGCTATGTGCTTTGAGGCCTAGTGTGTGTAACAGCTAACATCCAGCCAATCAGAATGCTAGAAGAACTGAATATACAACCATGCAAAATGGTGTTCTATGTCTTCTTGATTTCTAGTGTCTCTTAGCCATGTAGTTCTTCACGTGTTCACTTCCCGTGGACTGGGCAGAGTGAGCTATGCCTGGCTTTGGGTATAGGCCATGGCAGGAACTCTGGCCCTGGGATTAATACACGGAACTCTGCTTATAAGTTTGTTTTGTTTTTCCTTTTACAATGCTGCACCTTGTATATTCGTCTTTTTCATCATTGCGATAATGTGATTGCATCTGCATTATTGCCCTATGCTACCAGTAAACACTGTTGGCCCTAACAAGCTGCATTCTTGTCTGTTTATTCTCAAGCCTCGGTTTTTCCCCTTTATGCCAGCATATATCCCATCAAAAAATGTGGTAGAGTTGCCTTTAAGCTGTTTCTGGGGGGAAAGCTAACAGGATGTAAGATTCATCTGGTTTGGGAAAAATCACTGTTGGATATGTTTTTCATTCCCGATCCTATCTCTTCTTGTTTAACCACACACACTTACATAAACCATTCCTACTGCATTCATCATACTTTTTTGTTTTTCCTGCTATATCCAACTAAGCTGCTCAAAAAAATAAAGGGAACACTGAAATAAGACATCCTAGATCTGAATGAATGAAATATTCGTATTAATTACTTTGTTCATTACATAGTTGAATGTGCTGACAACAAAATCACACAAAAAGCAATGGAAATCAAATGTAAGCAACCCCTGGAGGTCTGGATGTGGAGTTACACTCAAAAATTAAAGTGGAAAAGAACACTACAGGCTGATCCAACGTTGATGTAATGTCCTTAAAACAAGTCAAAATGAGGCTCAGTAGCGTGTGTGGCCTCCACGTGCCTGTATGACCTCCCTACAACGCCTGGGCATGCTCCTGATGAGGTGGCGGATGGTCTCCTGAGGGATCTCCTCCCACACCTGGACTAAAGCATCCCCCAACTCCTGGACAGTCTGTGGTGCAACGTGGCGTTGGTGGATGGAGCGAGACATGATGTCCCAGATGTGCTCAATTGGATTCAGGTCTGGGGAATGGGCGGGCCAGTCCATAGCATCAATGCCTTCGTCTTGCAGGAACTGCTGGCACACTCCAGCCACATGAGGTCTAGCATTGTCTTGCATTAGGAGGAACCCAGGGCCAACCGCACCAGCATATGGTCTCACAAGGGGTCTGAGGATCTCATCTCGGTACCTAATGGCAGTCAGGCTACCTCTGGCGAGCACATGGAGGGCTGTGCGGCCCCCTAAAGAAATGCCACCCCACACCATTACTGACCCACTGCCAAACCGGTCATGCTGGAGGATGTTGCAGGCAGCAGAACGTTCTCCATGGCGTCTCCAGACCCTGTCACGTCTGTCACATGTGCTCAGTGTGAACCTGCTTTCATCTGTGAAGAGCACAGGGCGCCAGTGGCGAAGTTGCCAATCTTGTGTTCTCTGGCAAATGCCAAACGTCCTGCACGGTGTTGGGCTGTAAGCACAACCCCCACCTGTGGACGTCGGGCCCTTATACCACCCTCATGGAGTCTGTTTCTGACCATTTGAGCAGCCACACGCACATTTGTGGCCCACTGGCGGATATTTTGCAGGGCTCTGGCAGTGCTCCTCCTGTCCCTCCTTGCACAAAGGCGGAGGTAGCGGTCCTGCTGCTGGGTTGTTGCCCTCCTACGGCCTCCTCCACGTCTCCTGATGTACTGACCTGTCTCCTGGTAGCGCCTCCATGCTCTGGACACTATGCTGACAGACACAGCAAACCTTCTTGCCACAGCTCGCATTGATGTGCCATCCTGGATGAGCTGCACTACCTGAGCCACTTGTGTGGGTTGTAGACTCCGTCTCATGCTACCACTAGAGTGGAAGCACCGCCAGCATCCAAAAGTGACCAAACCATCAGCCAGAAAGTATAGGAACTGAGAAGTGGTCTGTGGTCACCACCTGCAGATCCACTCCTTTATTGGGGATGTCTTGCTAACTGCCTATGCTTTCCGACTATTGTCTATTCCATGTGCACAACAGCATGTGAAATTGATTGTCAATCAGTGTTGCTACCTAAGTGGACAGTTTGATTTCACAGAAGTGTGATTGACTTGGACTTACATTGTGTTGTTTCAGTGTTCCCTTTATTTTTTTGAGCAGTGTATTATTTCTATATAATGAAGTAGGCAGAAGCACACTCTTAAACACAGCCATTTTGCTTCTTTCAACAAACATTCATTCATTCATTCTTCAAATCAGTTTGCCTTTTGCCGGGTCAACAAACGTGAAGTAAACTTTCTTTTTCCCATTCATACATTTCTCCTGGAACTGCTAAAGTGCAAAAATCTGGTCAGTACATCCCTGTCCCAGCATAAAGTCACACTGCACTTCCAGGAATTTATTTACTGTCATCTTTTGTATGCTTCCAAACAAACAATTCTAATACTTTTCAGGAACATTTAATACAATAATTCCCCTCACTCTTCTTACCTTCCCCTCTGTATAAGGAAACAATAAAAGCGTTCTTCCAAACAAGCAACAAAGAAGTAATGCACATTAAAAAAGGGTGGGCCAGCTTCCTGGATCTGGTCTCCATCCTGGGCTTGGGTGACTTCAATCTCCACATCCTGGGTTTCAGAAAACCAGGAAATAGTCTGGGTGTGGGGTCTCATTCCCACTGTGTGTGTTGATGGGTCCCTTGTTGGGGGGGGAGGGTATGGTGGGAGACAGGGGGCGGGCCACTCCTAGGGAAGGCAGCCTCAGAGTTTAAGACCAATGCCACATTCTGGCCCCCCCCCGTGCTTAGCACCAAGGCTTGGTCTCCAAAGATTCCCTTCCAAATGCACATACTTCAAATTTCAGAATTCCCCAACTAGCATTGCCATTGTGAAAATTCTGCTAGTTGAACTCCACGTACCTGGAATCATCCAAGTTGGGAAACAGATTTAAATACTGGTTGCTGGAAGTAATAATAGGATATGGTATTCGTCTAGACCAGAGCTTTCCAAACTGTGTGTCGCCACACAACCCGGAAGCGCTGATCATCATTTTCCCGTGGCGACACACCAACGGCAGTGCGCAAAAACCTGAAAGCGGCAGCAGCGCTTCCGGGTTTTTGCGCGCTGCCGCAATGGCGGCACTTCCGGGTTTTCCCGCGGCGACACACCAACGGCCATTTTGCTTCTTTCAACAAACATTCATTCATTCATTCTTCAAATCAGTTTGCCTTTTGCCGGGTCAACAAACGTGGTTGCTGTGTCGCCGTGGGAAAACTTTGGAAAGCCTTGATCTAGACCATAAGGAAGGCTGAGCGCTGAAGAATTGATGCTTTCGAACTGTGGTGTTGGAGAAGACTCTTGAGATTCCCTTGGACTGCAAGGAGGTCAAATCAGTCAATCCTAAAGGAAATCAACCCTGACTGCTCATTGGAAGGACAGATGCTGAAGCTGAAGCTCAAATACTTTGGCCACCTAATGCAAAGAGAGGACTCACTGGAAAAGACCCTGATGCTGGGAAAGACTGAAGGCAAAAGGAGAAGGGGAAAGCAGAGGATGAGATAGTTAGATAGCATCACCGATGTAATGAACATGAATTTTAGTAAACTCCGGGAGACAGTGGAGGACAGGAAGGCCTGGCGTGCTATGGTCCATGAGGTCACGAAGAGTCGGACACGACTAAACGACTGAACAACAACAAATCCATCTAGACTTTCCAAGTATATCCACTGGACACAGAATATTGGACTAGTTGATCAGGCAGGGCTCTTCTTAATAACGCCATCAATTTCTTCCACCTTTGACACAAGGTACATCATTTATGCATGCCAATACAATTTATGCATTAAATACACATGAAGGGCTTATTTGCCTCAGGCCGTAAGATGCTTTGATCCATCCTTAAATAAATTAGTCTGTCCCACGTTGCAAATAAATTTATTTATTTAAACAAATTTGTATGGCTGCCCAACACACAGATTCCAGGCGGCTTACGAGATTAAAATCCATAAAACAACACACACCCCATGGCAACAACAGATACACTCAAGTTAACCACTTGATTGCCTCTGTAGCAACCTGGGGTCCCCAGGCCTGCTGACATTTAATTTAAATATTCATGCCTCTGTGGCCCAACCTAATTTAATTTAGGTTGGGCCTTACCCTAAATTAACATTCCCTGCTGCCCAAGCAGAACATAGGATATCCGTTTTTTATCATTTCATGCTTCCAATACAACATGGGTATAGATAAAGGAACATGATGCTCCTCAAGAACAGAAGCAATGCATGTTTAGAGTGTGTATTTTAAGCTATTAAAGCATTTTTCTGGATTCAACATTCACCTTTACTATTCACTCTGCTTTTATAAGCCAGTGAAGAGCATGATCATTTTCATTAATTGTGATATATTCTTATAGTCAAATACAATCAGAAGATACAAGCCAAATTCAGTGGATGGAAAAGGGGTGTATATATAAAATCAAACTAAGACCCAGCATGTTTCAAGGCAAATCTTTTCTTTGGCGAGTAATGCTATAAAAGCAGCATTCAGAGCATCGTAAAGTTTGCTCTCAAAATCTCATTGCTGTTGTTACAGGCATCCAATGACTTTTCTACACTTGGGGCTCATTCATAGATTAACATATTAAAAGAAAAAATAGTTTGACAGCGACAGCCGCAAGCGCTGACATACCAAACCTATTAGATTCACTATAATGTGTGGCATAATTTTAAAACTCTACCTCAGAGCTTTCCAAACTGTGTTGCGACACGTGTGTTGGCTGCATTGACTGGGTGTGTCGGGGCTGCTGCTGCCTCCCAGCCCTGCCAGGATTCCGCGCAGGTCCTAGTGCCTGCCTTGTGCCCTGCTGTAAGAGTGTGTCGCAAAATGATGCCCTGCTGTAGGAGTGTGCTGCGAAATGATGCATGTCTAAAAAGTGTGTCACCAACATGAAAAGTTTGGAAAGCTCTGTTCTAAATGCATATGAATGAATTCTAATCTAGTTGTGCTTGAATACTGTGTGTCGGGACACGTTAGTGTGTCGGCTGCAGTGTCTGGGTGTGTCGCGGCTGCTGCTGCCTCCGAGCCCTGCCAGGATTCCGCGCAGGTCCTAGTGCCTGCCTTGTGCCTTGCTGCCTCCAAACCTGCCCTGCCAAGATTCCATGCAGGTCCTAGTGCCTGCCTTGTGCCTTGCTGCCTCCAAACCTGCCCTGCCAGGAATCCGCGCAGATCCTAGTGCCTGCCTTGTGCCCTGCTTCCTCCAAACCTGCTGTGATTCCGCCCAGGTTCTAGTGCCTGCCTTGTGCCCTGCTGTAAGGGTGTGTCGCGAAAGGATGCATGTCTAAAAAGTGTGTCACCAACATGAAAAGTTTGGGAAGCTCTGCTCTACCTTCTAGAGATTCTTGGATTCAGTTCCATATTTACAGTATAGAAACCACAGACAATAGGTTCAATTATCTGGATTCTCCATGATGAGTTGTTTTATTTAAACACTAAGTTAAAAAATACAAATATTTCGTCATTACAAAAAAAGCTTTATCAAACTGTGTACATACAGAGGGGTTGTCAAAGCCAACCTGTCATTAATACTTTATATACGTTTGGCTAATATGAGTGATATAAAGAGTAAGATTACTCTTCTAGATTAAATACACAAACCTAGTTTTCTGTAGACTTTTGGCAATGGTCAAACTGTTTTCCAACATCAGCAAATACATTTCCACAAAAAGTTGAAAGCAGTTTTATTATTTTGAGACTTAATAATTGTAACAAAGTATACTGACAAGCAGAGGACATAATTTGCTAACTTGCAACTGGGTCCTACTGCCAGTTACATGGAAGCAAGCAAACATGAGCAGGTAACAAACAGTTTAAGCAGCAATAGGCTAGTACTTCACAATTCCCCGCCACACTATGCTTGTGCCTAACTTTGGGAGGCAAAGAGTTTATAACACATTGCAGACAGAGTGAGACAGATGTGCTTCCAACCTATGGATCTATACAGCAGATGTTGCCGATCCTTTGTGCCAGAAACAAAATAAATACATTCCAAGACACACAAAGCCGTTTCTGAATAGCGGCAGGCGCTTTCTGATGAGTGAAGGTGATAATCTTCTGGTTGCCAAAAGCTGTCATGGTAAGGACTTGAAATGAGAGTTGTCAGAATCAAGACCACTGAATCAAGGTTTAAGCAATATTCCCCTCCAAGACCTTTAAAACTCAAAGTAAAAGAACAGATAAAAAACGCTTGCCTGCAGCTGAGTGGCTGATTCATACAACCTTCCGGTATCTATGTCTTCCAGGGATGACTGTGTTCACATCTCCACTATAAAAAAAGTTTCAGCTTTCTTTATATAGCTACCTATCCTTGTCATTACAATTTTTACTGGATATGGAGTTGAGATGATTATTAATTTATCCACTGAACCTCTAACTCAAGACTATAAAAAAGACTGGGATTGCATATTAATAGTCAGATTTAGCACCAACCTAAGCACAAGCATCAAAACACTTTTGGCAGTCTTTTCCATCAGACAAACGCTTTTTCCAAAAGTTCATCTTAATGGATTTAAAGTGCACAGAAACCACCAAATAATGTCTTATCCCCACACCCACCACACCAATGTGCCTCAAACATGTAAAGCTAGAAGATCTTACCTTGATATTAAGTTTTACAAACCCAAACCTTTCTAGGATTTTGTAGCAGCAAACACATTTTTTGCCCAATATACAATTTTTTGAAGGATTACACTTTGCTTAACTATAGATACATTTTATTATAAGTCAATATGCAGTATATGCAGCAATACTTTTGGTTATTATTTCAGCATTTATTGAACTGGCACTTTTAACTTGAAGAGAAAGGGAATTTAATACTATGAGATATAGTGCCATTTGCCTTGAAGCAATGTAGTTATGGCTACTTTTTTATTTTTGTTATTACAAATAAACTGGTAACAATTTGTCTCAAGCAGCATAACTAGACCAACTCTTTGGGGTCCCCACATTTTGTTGTTCTCAGTTAATTTAAAAAACATTTCACCACTATACTATATCCATGTAACTCTTGCAAAAGGTAATCTACGCTTGCAAGACAAGCAAGACTGCAACTGCTATGCAGCAACGGACCTTACAATTACATGATTTTACATAACTGCCAACTACTTTTAATTTTATACAACTGGTTTTCAGAGTATAACCCTAAAAAGCTAGGTGCCAGTATCAGAGGTGGAGAAGCCCAGCAGCTCTAGCTCACAGGACCAATGGTAAGGGATACTGGGAATTGTAGTTCAGCAACATCCGGAAGCCACGGATCCATACAATGAAGAATTATACAAATGTCCAGAGAATATAGTTCCACCTCGTCCTTTATCAACTCCCCTCTATCACCACTGTGATTAAGCAACTTCAAAATTGGCTTGTTGAGTCAGTCATACAAGCTGTTGCAGGGAAAAATAAAAATAAAAGTGCCTTGTACCTGTATGCACATTTCTAGCTCATGCATGCACAAAGCTTTACAGGACTGCAGTCTTAACCACGAATTCCAGACAATCCAAAGCTATTTTCTGTGTCACGCACTGAACCCAAATTAGAGGCAAAACGTCATGTTCAACATGATTATGTGTCACCTATTCTAAGACATCTGCATGAAGATTACTTATACTACTAAAAATACACAGATACTGCCACAAAAATAGATGAGAGCACACAGTAAATACATCTTCCATCTTATGACACGTCAAGCAGGCTAACACTGTCTGGTTAGTTTAATAGTCAGTTGTGATTATGTCTGATGGAATATTTTCCTTTCTGTAGCTGGGAAATATATAGTTTGGATTTGCTTCCATCAGGCCTCTTAAACCACACTTCATCATGGTTAATTGTTGTAATTATAGCACTGAAAAGGAAGAGGGAAAAGAGAAATTAGGAGCACATTAGTGTCCCTATACAACTACAGTATTATCCCAACCTGCATGGCAATTGATAAACAGGACTATAATTACTGGTAATAAAACTTAAAAGTATTATAGCAAGTGCCTTGGGAAATGAAGGGAACTAACAGAATACTACAACACTAATGCTAAAAGTATACTCAATACTATTGCACTGGTTTGCGAAGAATTCACATTTTAAACAGCTTTCCTTTGCCAAGAAAAAACATGTATGGATATATGACTAAATTCAATAATAGAAGCAGCAAATTGGGAACAGTGATATCCTCAAAAGCTTTCATCTGTTTTGTTGCCTATCTACAGCAATCCTACAATAACCTAGGTATAATCACTAGGTCTGTTTTATTTACAAAACAGCGTTCCAGTAAGGTGAAACAGAGCAAAACTGGGGATGCTTACTTTATTTCATCTATATTTCTTTTTCCTTAGGGGTACACATAAAAAGAGACAGAGATATGTATATTGGAGGAAGAAATATTCAATGATTTCATCATGTATCTTATGTACTTTCCTCGTGTTCAACTGGAAACTGGAACTTACGTTACATGAAAGCTCTACAAAGGCTGGGATAAAGATTCCTAAAATAATGGTCTTCCTTGTACTAGCCTACGCACAATTCACCTCAGGTCAGCTGGTTCTACCTTTAATTCTCTCACTGCATCATAGCTGAGCAGCTAATGAAGGAAGCTGGCAGGGAGACACAATTTACTTGGCGTCCATTGGCTAAACCAGTGTGCTGGTTTAGCCAACGGACCTCATACTTATGGTACAGAGACCCAAAGGACAATAATTTACACGGGGATAGCCGTGCTAATGTGCCTGGTAACACATGCATCTCCTCCTATTCACGATCCTGCTCTTTCCAACCCAAGCAACCAAGTGGAGAACTTGCCGAGGTATTGAAAGGGAGACAATGTTCAGGAGCTTGGGCATGCATGAAGAGGTGTCCTGAAGACTTCCTCCACTGCTATGTGGCTTCAGGCAGCCCACATATCTTGTTATGGAATATGCTTCCCAGTGGAGGTTAAGAAGTCTTCATCCTTGATGAATTTTTGCAAAGAACATCACATTTGTCTAATTAGACAATTTTACTTTTAATTCTGTACCATTTGCAACACTAATTGTTTTTTGTTGCATTTTGTTCAGGCCTGGGTTTTGAATTCAACACAATCCCAAATACGTTTTTTTTAATGCAATTTCAAGGACATTAAGGTTTACAACTATAGTTCTTGGGAAGCTGACTCAAGGGCTACAGAATACCCCATCAAGAATATTCTTCCCATTAGAGCAGTGTTTCTCAACCTTGGCAACTTTAAGATATGTGGACTTCAACTCCCAGAATTCCCCAGCCAGCCTTCCTGGCTGGGGAATTCTGGGAGTTGAAGTCCATATATCTTAAAGTTGCCACGGATGAGAAACACTGCATTAGAGGCAGATGGAGTGGAAACTAAGAGGGAAAAAAAAGGTTGGTTGAAGTGGAAATAAAAAGGGAACTAGTTGCCAGCTCCCCATATTCTGCTCTGGCTGATGCTACCCTGCTAAGGATGCTTTGCTGTGGACTCCCACCCTCACCAGCTGCACAACTGTATATGCCCTAAACACATAAGACAGTAGGGGAAAAAAATCCTTGAACTGTATTCAATTTATTTTAAAAAGTCACACCTTGTAGGGCATTCATCTTTCCTATCAATACATATTGTCTGTCCGCGTCCATACCATTCCCCGTTATAACAGAGTCTTCCTTCCTCAGATCGTGTACTGTGGAGGTGTTTTTCCAACTTGACAGGTGCTGAAAAGAGGCAGCGCAGACAATGCTGATGAAATGTAACAGTTGCTTTAAGAAGTTGATTTCTCTCTACTTTACATCCTGTTAATAAGTGCATGAGTGACTTTACCTTCAGCTCTTAGCCAGAAATAGATTGTAAATTCTTACTGAAAGTACATCCACATGAATAGATTCTCTTAAGTCAGCTATGTGATAGTTAGCTTGGGATCTAACTATTATGTATTACTGGCTAAACTCTTTTCATGTTGTATTTTTTTTCATGTTGTATTATTTTGATGAGAACATATTCTAAATAAATTTTATTTATTGATTTGATTTGATCTAGGTGCCACCTGACTCAGACCTATTCTTCTCAACTGTCCAAAATGACAAAAATTGCCATCAAGGGCATGAATCAGTTTCCTGTTGTTGTTGCTGTTGTTATTGTTATTGTTATCTTCTCACATTCAGCTAGTTGCTAGGAACTGCAGCTTAATATTTAGGGTGGGAAAGGAAATGGAAAGCAGGGGAGAAGCTGCTGCGGATATTGTTACTCCACAAAGGATCACAGCAGGAAAAAAAGGGCATTTGGGGGCATCATCAGTGAATTCATGGTCACAGTGCCTCTGCTTTTCAGCAGCAGTGGAGTAGGGCACTGGTAGTTGTAATTGGCTGTTCCATGCAATTAATCACGAAAAAGTCAAGTAAGTTGCCTTACGTTCTGCTTTCACTCTATGTGGCCCCAACGTAGCCATTGCCTGAAATTAAAAAAAAGTTTTCATTTTTAAAAAATAAGTCATTATTTAGCAAGCTATCTTCTAAAGAAATTCCATTTTAAAGAACAATTTCATGTCAACTCCTATGAAAAAATACATGGAAGCACAGACAACTTGCTGTTCTAATGTTCAATGCCGAGAAGCATGTTTGTGTGTGTGTGTGGTCAAGCTTAACCCCCAAGGTCTTAAAAACAACTTTGGACTAAGATACCAGAAGACCACAGTCTGTCATGGAGATCTGCCTAAATACTGCAACCAGTGCCTTCCTGGTTGTGTTACATATTGTGGAGATTCATTTGGAATCAACTGAGAAGAAGGCCTTTCCTGTTCTGCTGCCCACTCAGTGGAACATCTTCCCCCCAAAAGTAAGATATTTCCCATTTTAGGTGCATATTGGAAATGATTATTATAGTATAGGTGCATGCTGAAAATATTCACCTTGTTTTCAATTTCTTAAAGTCACACTGCTGAATTGCTCATAAATGCTGGTATGATTTAATCTGTTTTATTATTTTGTATGTCTTATATAATTCATATGGCTGGACAAAGTTCAAAAATAATTTGGTAGAAGCACTTCAGACTTCACATGAGTATAATTCTTTGCTATTCATTAAAATAAGGGCCTGAAAAGAATTCATGGCTGTTTTAAGGGTCACTGGAGTTTTCAAAGCATGCATAGCCCTAATAATTACTGTAAATAAATAACCAGAGTTGCTCTTTGAGTGAGATGGGTGGTAGCTAAATGCAATATATAAACAAACAAACAAACAAACAAACAAACCAAGATAAATCTTCCAAAGTATAATTCTCTTAAGTATATTCTTATAAATACTTTAAAAATTAGCCACCATTCTTTGCCTTAAAAATATAGATACCTTCCTTATTGTTGTCCAGTCTTCAAGTATATCAAGATCTTGTAGCATATACACAATATAGGGCCGTTAATATGTTAAGGAGGTTGTTCTTTTTCCAAAGTGGATCACATTTAAAAAATCTGTGTGTGTCATCCCAACCAAGTAGATCAGACCAGGAATTAACTCCATAAGAAGGCTAAGACTACTTTTATCGAGAGTGGCTATAATAACAGAAACTTGCAAGTCTGATTGTGTCGTACCTCCTCCCCTTCTTATACCCATGTAAATTAGGGAGGTGTCTGTCTCAGCCACTTGCGCATACTTTCTGCTTGTTAGGACTTAAGATACTTTTTTCCATTTGTTGCTTTGGTAACGGATCTCCCTATCTCCATCAAGGTCATCTTCCTTACTCTCTACATCACACCACTCTGATATATGCTTTTAATAATATGGTATGATTAAAACTAATGTGATGCTAAATACTGCTTAAGCATGAGGCAAAAATATTTCTATAAACTAAGATTTATCTTGAAGCACTGAGAGAAACACAACAACCCAATCAAGGTACTACCAAGGAGAGTACAACACCCCCACCAACACAGTCAGGACAAGCCAGGGTATATAAACAGAGAGAAAGTTCCACTCCCTTTTCGCACTGAAGATGTTGCCTAGCCTGGCAATGAAACGTCTGCAAGAAAACAACAAGGCTTAGAGAGCACCATGGACTCCACAGAAACACATTTTCTTATATGGATTTCTAAACTGTATATGCTCTCTTAAAGAAAAGACAGAACATAAAATCAATAATAACTACTATAAATGTGTGGTAAAATAATTTAGAGAATTTCAGCTTCCATATAATTAGCAGAAGTAAAGATTGAAAAATAGCCTTATAGGTATGTTCACAGCCCTATTAGGCTCCCATTTTGGAGCAGGAATAATGGAAGATCATAAATGTATTTCTATAAATTCATAAATTATTTTACCACATTTATTATTTTTAAGCACTGACATTTAAATTAAAATGCATGCTTCTCATTATACAGCATATAGCATTATATCCATTCAAGCTCTACTTTCTGGAAAAAAAATATAAATATAAAAGTTCTGATTAAGTGAAAAGAAATCTGGGATAGGAGTGTTCATAACAGGATGCCAGCACCAATCCCACCTTCTCTTCAGTACTCCATATATGACAATATTTAGAGGGGTTAACATTATGGTCTTATATTGCCTATACAAGACATGTAATGTGATAACTAGTGGTCAAATTTATCCTTAGGCTCCAATAAAATGTAGTGCTCGTGATCTCTGTCACAGTCTTCAAACTATTTCCCTAGGGAAGTTTTAGGAAAGGTGATAAATAAGGAACAATGTAACTGAACTAATTATACCCAGTAAGTCATGAAGGTGAGAGCCAGTTTGGTGTAGTGGTTAAAGCACCAGGCTAGAAACCGGGAGACCGTGAGTTCTAGTCCCACCTTAGGCACAAAAGCCAGCTTGGTGACCTTGGGCCAGTCACTCTCTCTCTGACCTAAGAAGCAGGCAATGGCAAACCACTTCCGAAATCATGCCAAGAAAACTGCAGGGACTAGTCCAGGTAGTTGCCAGGAGTCAACAATGACACAAAAGTACCAAAGGGAAAAAAAAAAGGTAAGTTTATAAACATTCTTGGTTTATAAGGACAGAAAGGCATGGAGAGATAGGTTGAACAGTGTTGGTGTAAACTAAAATTAGTTAGATTTTCTTTTTCTTTAGCCTACCTGCTGCGTTTTATTAATTTTGCTCACTACATTTTACTCTTTTTCAGTGCTTTGCACAATATTGCTTAACCCAAACAGAATAGCATGATGAATGTGTATTTATGGCATAATTAAAGGATATCTGATACAACAACAGGTTTCTTCTTCTCCGGACTAAATAGATCCTTCCTTTTTTTCCTAGATTGAAGTTCATCATTCCATAACTCTGAGAAAGAGAAAAATGTTGCAATTACACCTTTTTTAATCCCACAGTTCATAGACTTGCAGGCTGAGCACTTCTGAAAAGACAGGTGTCTACATTTGGGAAAAAAAGCAGATTTATATCTTAAATGGTATTCAAGGTATCATGAGAGCTACAGTAAGAACAAAAAGTTGCCCAAACCACCACAAGTGTGTTTGTTTTCCCTTACCCCATACCCACACTTGCTTCCTCTCCTTCAAAAACTGCCCACCTTCAAATAGGCCAGGTGTTCAGAGGATGGTGAATAATCTATATGCATGCATCCTTTAAGTCAGGGTTCCCCAAAGTGGTCAATATCAACCCCCCAAGGGTCAATGGGCTATCCCAGGGGTCAATGTTGTTGTTATTATTCCTAGTACTATTAGTTAAAAGTAGTATTTATTAAATTATTTTCTTATAATAAATGTTAGTGGTCGATGAACACTCTGAAACTTCATGAAAGAGTCGATGAGCTGAAGAGTTTGGAGACCTCTGTTTTAGGTTAATTTTAGATACCACAAGATGCCAGGGAGCAAAGCCAAGGCCTCATCAAGAGGCATGAGCTAGCTCAGTGTTTCTCAACCTCAGCAACTTTAAAATGGGTGGACCTCAACTCCCAGCATATTGGCTGGAGAATTCTGGGAATTGAAGTCCACCCATCTTAAAATTGCTGAGGCTGAGAAACACTGAGCTAGCTGATGAGGAAGAATGTGCAAACAAAAGGCAAATCAGAAGAGATAACTTAAGACTCTTATTTTAGTTCTTCTCAATTAGTTTTGTAGAGGGGCGTGGTGGCTCAGCGGGTAAGACGCCAGGCTTGTCTATTGGAAGATTGCAAGTTCGGAGGTTCGAATCCCTAGCCCTGCGTGCGGAGTGAGCTCCCGCACTAGCACCAGCTCTTGCCAACCTAGCAATTTGAAAGCATGCAAATGCAAGTAGATGAATAGGTACCACTTTGGTGGGTAGGTAACAGCGTTCCGCGCATGTCATGCGGCCACATGACCGTGGAAGCGTCTTCGGACAACGCTGGCTCTTCGGCTAACAAACGGAGATGAGCACCGGCCCCTAGAGTCAGACACGATTGCACAAATGTGCGGGGGGAACCCTTACCTTTTACAATTAGTTTTGTAGACAAAACAGAAACTCCCAAGATAAACTAAATACATGCTGCAGTTCATTGCAATCTTCATTACATGGATTCTAATTTATTTGGATGGTTATCCGTCCATTCAAGCTTTATCTGTTGAGTAGTAAGTTACCTGAGGTAATATCAATACTATGCCGGTCTTCTTCAAGCCGTCTGATTTTCTCTTCTAGTTCACTCTGAACAGTGTCATACAACAAGAGCTTTTCACTCTGAAAGGAAAAATAGGGTATTCATGCTGAGAAAGGTCATCACCAGTTATGTGAAGCAGATAACATCCTCACAAATAGAGATGTTCTCTTTTCACAGAAATTCCAAGTGGGTATATGTCATAACAAGGGTTAAAAGGGATTTTCTTGTCCCGAGTAGTATTTAAACTCCATAAAATAGAATGTCTAGTTTCATAGGTATGGAAAATGAAAAGCTACTGAATAAAGGCAACACTAAGAGCTACAGAAGAGTGGAGGCACATGCAATTCCAATAAAACAGAGATGCCCTAAACTTATTAACTTAAAAAGTAAAGGCCTCCACTTTTTAAAAAATGTTTTATAATTTGTAGCTACTTTAAAGGCCAGACATAACAAAGGAGACCCTGAAGTTTTCTAAACCCTGTATTATGTGCAAAAAGAATCCAGATGGCAAGGATGCAAAAACATTTATACCTGTTATACTCATCCAGATCTGTTTTACCCAGTAATGACCAGCCTTGCCTCTACACCAGGGCTTTCCAAACTTTTCATGTTGGCGACTCACCATTAGCAGCATGCGAAAACCCGGAAGCGCTGCGCTTCCGGGTTTTTGCACGCCGCCGCCACTGCGGCGCTTTCGGTTTTTTGCGCGTTGCAGCAGCGGCGGCAGCGGTGTCCTGGTGTGTCATGCAAAAACCTGGAAGCGCTGATGGCCCGCCACCGCATGTGGCGGCGCACCATCAGCGCTTCTGGGTTTTCACACGGCACACCTGGGCCCCGCAGGCGACACAGTACTGTGTCACGACACACAGTTTGGAAAGCTATTCTCTAGAGCATAGCTTTCCAAACTGTGTGTCGCAACACATAGCTTAGTGTGTCGCGAAGCGGCGGTGGCAGGGGAGTGCACAACGGCGGTGCACGGCGACAGTGTGGACGGCGGTGGCATGCCATCAGCACTTCCGCGTTTTAGCAAGGCCGCCGCCATGCACCCCCCTGCGCCGCCGCCACGCGTGCCCCCACGCCCCCTGCCGCTGCCACCGTTGGTGTGTCACCAACGGCGGCAGTTCGGAAAGCACTGCTCTAGAGTTTTGGGGACTGCTGGCAGGAATTTGAGATTTGCAAAGTTCATACAAAGATTTAATGCTGATGCAGTGCTATCTCCGACATTGAGTAGAAATCCATATGGCATGTTTAACATTCAGCCTGGGGCTACAGGCCATTGACAAAGCCCTCTCTTTTCATGCTTGTTTGAATCTGGGTTGTATATCTTCAAATGATTAGGGACTGTATGAGAGGTAATGTAAAGGTATGTGGGAATGACCATGGGAGACAGGGAAGAGCCACAGCCAGGGGAAAGGTCGGATAAGAGGCAGCTTAGCCCTCAGAAGGAATGTGGGCATGGCAAATGTCACAGTAGGGACCCTCCCTAGTTTCTTGGGCTCTAAAGGTGACAGGGGATATAACATAATAAAAAAACTTTAAGCAAGGATTTCACAAGAACAATTAGTGAGACTGACAAAGCTGTCAAGATACTTTTCAAGACAAACTAACTGCCTTTTTTGTAGGTGTAAGTGTATAATATTCTATTTTCAAATTGTTTTACAACTTTATAGCTTAGCTGGGTGTGCATGTTACCTCAGAACTAAGTCCAATAAATTATAGACAGATTAAAACACTTCTAGCTAAAAGCAATACCTCACAGTGCTGTCGGGAAGCCTGAATTTCACATTCATACTTGTTTTTCACTGATTCCAAACAGAGTTCTCTGTAGATACCTACAAATAAACATTTATTTAAAATTAACTGGAGAGAAGCATCATGGAACGTATTTCCCACCCATTCTGAAAATTCCCAACAGGCAACAGTGGAATTTACAAAAAAAAAATTGTTTATGTCTATTTGAGCAATGCCTAAATGAGTTTTAATCCCAATCCACTGAGATATCTCCCCTGGCTTTACAAGGCTCAAGTGCTGCTTTGAAAATTATAGAAGACAGGATACCCTGGAGAAGAAGCTGATGCTAGGGAAAGTGGAAGGCCAAAGGAAGAGGGGCCGACCAAGGGCAAGATGGATGGATGGTATTCTGGAGGTGACGGACTCAACCATTGGGGAGCTGGGGATGGTGACGGCCGACAGAAAGCTCTGGCGTGGACTGGTCCATGAAGTCACGAAGAGTCGGAAACGACTGAACGAATAAACAACAAACATTATCTGTAAGAGAATTTGCTGTCATTGTTTACAGAAGACTTATAGAAATTGAGCACTGGTTGAATTAATATTGACCTAATATGAACTACCCTAGACTTGTCCAGTGAACATGGACCAGCAAGATGGGCAGCCATTGAGGCTTACAGTCCATTTATTCATTGAACAACCCTCCTTCCCCCATTTTTTAAAATTCTAGATCAGTTATATATTTGTTGCATGGCCTGCAAAAGTCAAAATCAAAAGGAAAGCACTGATGGTAAACAGACTAGAGAGTGTGAACATTTTTGTTGTTGTTCAGTCGTTAAGTAGTGTCCGACTCTTCGTGACCTCATGGACCATAGCACGCCAGGCCTTCCTGTCCTCCACTGTCTCCCGGAGTTTACTCAAATTTATGTTCGTTACATCGGTGACGCTATCTAAAAATCTCATCCTCTGCCGTCCCCTTCTCCTTTTGCCCTCAGTCTTTCCCAGCATTAGGGTCTTTTCCAGTGAGTCCTCTCTGCTTTAGATGTGGCCCCCAGAAAGCTCTGAAAAACACCAGTGAATTTCTCCAACATTCCTAAAGTGTTCATACTTCTGTCCTCCTCTTTTGTTGCTTGTTCCACACTATGCCACTGAATGGAGGAAGCACTTCCTTCTGGAAAGCAAATAAGAAATCAGCCACTGATCCCTGCCTGCTATGCACCTGGTAGGCAGCAAAAATAAAACAAAACCAATCCACTGGGCTTTTTTTGTGAGTGATTGGCCAAGAGAAAAAGGACTAATGCAGGGTTTCTCAACCAGGCCCCGGGGAACCCCTGCCCATTCAGGCTCAAATATAGGCCAGGAGTTACAAAATTATTATATTCATTTCATGTATAGGCCTATATATATGCATTAACAGTGTTCTTAAACTAAAAATAAAGAATGAAACTTACCCCTTTAATGTGAAGTTGCCCGAATTAGAAATAATTTTTAAATAAATCAGGGATCTCCCAGGGAACCCCTAGTGACTTCTTGTGGAACCCTAAGGTTCTATGGAAACCTGGTTGAGAAACCCTGCTGTAATGAATGACCCTGTATGCTGCCATTAATTAAATATGAGGCCGAAAAATGTAGCAGAAATTTCAGCATCAATTGTTTTAAAGTCAAAGGCTTCAGAAGCCCTGAAAATTTTGTTAGCATTTTACTTCTACCACTGCCCCGCAGTGATATACCTAATTAAGTCAACAACAACTCCTTCATGCACTTGCCTGCCACTTTTGTTCGTATTTGCATGTTTTCTTGCAGAGCTGCCAGTGGTTCCAAGTACTCTGGTGCCTTTCCCGCAATGACCTCCTGTAGTTTTGCATCCACTTGGCTTAATCTCTCTTTGTAAAGTCTTAATATAATGAAGATGGAGTACATTATATTAAAGATAGGCAGAGAATAGTGTAGATTAATATTTCTAAGATCTGTCTTCTCGAATGGCAATGGGCATTCCTATTAAGCCCATCAGCTCAGAAGAAATTAGTAAGATTCAAAAACAGACTGAAAAATACATTAAATCACAGTCAACTTTTTATTTAGACATTGTTTGGGCTGGATATGAAAGCGTTGCTTCTATTCACTGAGTGAGCCTACTGGCAGAAAAGGGAAGCAGGTAATTGTTATGATTCTCTGTCTTCAGGAAGGGACAAAATTTTTTTAGAGTACAATCAGCTACAAGGAGAAAAAGTTTAAAAGACACCACCACCACCACCCTCCTTCAGCCAAAAGGAGTGTCTCCTGAGACAAATTCCAACCTGGGGAAGCAAAGTCTGGATCTAAATCAGTGTCTTCTACATATTTCCCAATACATCTTTTGTAAAAACTTCATGTTTTCAGCATTGCTTCTTTCAGGAAAGCTAATAAAAATAAATATTCAGAATTCTGGCCAGCAAAGTCTCTTCAGAAAAAGGCGAGATCGTGAGATCGCCCACATGTACTCCAGACAACTGTTCCTCATGAGTAGACTGCAGCAACTGAGGTTTTTGTGGTCGACTTGTGAGTCGAACAGCTGGGAGTCAAGGGATTTCAATGAAGCTCACAGCCGCAATGTAGCCTATATGGACACAAGGTTTGCCAAGCCTCATTTCTTAAACACTTTTGGAACTACTTCTTAATTGCTTTTCAGTTATTAGGAACCTTCAGAGCGACGTTATAGCACTCACCAGGTGAGTTTCCTTCAATCCTTAGCAAAAGAAGTTTTAAATACAAGATTAAGGACTTAAAAAAATTTTTTTTTGGAATAAACAGCAAAAGCAACCAAGATGCCCTCCAAACAGTCACTCATGCCCTTGTCATCTCCCATATAGACTACTGCAATGTGCTCTACATGGGGCTACACCTGAAGAGTATCCAGAAGCTTCAGCTGGTCCAGAATGCGGCTGCGCGGACAGTTATTGGTACCCTAAAATCGGCTCATGTGACACCTCTACTGTGAGAGCTGCATTGGGTTCCAGTTTGCTTCTGGGTCCAATTCAAGGTGTTGGTTATCACCTTTAAAGCCCTTCATGGCATGGGACCAGGTTACCTGAGGGACCGTCTCACCTCCAGAACATCGACCCGCCCCACCTGATCATGCAGAGAGGGCATGCTACGGACCCCATCAACAAAAGAATTCCATCTAGCAGGAGGCGGGCCTTCTCTGCAGTAGCGCCCGCCCTTTGGAATATCTTGCCCCCGGAACTGAGGCGGGTTTCCTCGCTCCCGACCTTCTGGAAAGACTTGAAGACCTGGTTCTACCGCCTTGCGTGGGATTGGAATGCTACTAGTTCCTCCTGGGGGTGGCTGGTGCCATGAAGCCCGCCCTATTATTAACATCTAGTCCACTTGGATTTTATATTTATTTTATTGATGTTCTAATTTTATATTTATGTTTTTAATTTGTTTTATTGTGAACCGCCCAGAGTCCCCCGGTTGGGGGAGATGGGCAGTAATACAAATTTAAATAATAAATAAATAAATAGGGTGATTAGAATGTTGAAGTACATATGCGAGACTACGTCTGAATTAGAATCCAAGAGAAGTTCTAAATCATAGGTTTACTTACTGATCTTTGAGATCTGTAAACTGTTTTTCAAGATCGGACATCTCATCTAAACACTCCATTCTTCTTCTTTCACAATCCTCATCATCCATTTCTGCAATGAAAATTATCCACTTTTACAAACATAACTAGTTTGTCTCTTCCAATCTACTTTACAGCATCTATGACCAAGCTCACCTTTTCATTAAGAGTGACTAAAGTTCTAAATTAAATTTTAAAAAATTAATATTTGGAATGCTTTCTAAATCTGCTGGAAAACAAATATATAAAGTTATTTCTATATATTTCTATTCTTTGATTAATCTTGGGAAAGAACTATATTGCTGAAGTATGCATTTCATCTTACAGCCAGCTACATTATAATTTTTGAAATACAGTACTGACCATCAATTTTGAAATATCATCAAAATTTGAATGAATCAATTAGAAGGAATGTAATGTTAGTAACATTCTTCTGTACCACAACAGAAAAATTGGAAGGTTTTTTTTGCCAGTTTAAACAATGGTAAATTCTTATGCTTTCATAATTTCATAATAACATGGCTAGTTCTGTAAAACAAACTCCACACACCTACATACATTTTAATATGCTCTCTAGACTTCATGAACAAACCTATGCTATTGCCTTAACTGATAAAGCAACATCAAACTTTTGCTACTTTTGCCGGCTGGGTGACCTTGGGCCAGTCACTCTCTCTCAGCCCAACTCACCTCACAGGGTTGTTGTTTTGCTACTGTAGGCCTATAGCAAGATGAATGTTGTTGCTGTTCATATGCCAACCACAAAACATCACTTACAAATGAAGATCCACAGAAATATTCATTTATGTATTAAAAAGGTAAAGGTTCCCCCCGCACATTTGTGCAGTCGTGTCCGACTCTAGGGGCCGGTGCTCATCTCCGTTTGTTAGCCGAAGAGCCAGCGTTGTCCGAAGACGCTATTTATGTATTAGGCCCCTTCTTAACTCAGGCCCCAAGGACCTAAACAGGTATATGACTTCAGCTTCTATCAGTATGGTAATGCCTGCAATGCAAACTCAATTCAATGTATAGTACACCAAGTTTGCATATCAGGAAATCAAGTTCATAATTTAAGCAGCACCTTTTAGCCATTCAAGATGTTTTACATACATTTCCCAATTCATATTCATAACTTAAGATGCTGTTTTTCCCATATTACAAATGGAAGATTGAGAATGATAAACGACACCCTCGGGCAGCCCACTTAAAGAGTTCATTGTTTAGCCAAGATTTGAAACAGAAACCACCTCCTGTTGATTCACATGTCACTCAAATACAATTATCCCAGACCTCAAAATATTTTACAGGAAAATTTAAAATGGTTGTTTTATACCATCAATTAAACCATTAATTGTGGTAACAGCAAAGATCTGTCCCCCTACAAATTTACACACTCCCCTTTTCCCTCCTTCAGTTGTAACAAAGCAATCAGAAGTTCATCTGAATCCTAAACTGTAATTTATCCTGAAACAAACCACAAAGACTGAAATGTGTTTGTTTCATGCACACTACTCTATAATTATTTTGTTACATTAGCATTATGCTTTTTTCTCAATAGTTCAAGGTGGCCCACATTGTGTTCCCTGTCCAACCATCATCTCTGTGAGATGGGTTAGGATGAGAGACAGTGACTGGCCTAAAGACACTCAAATGACCTTCCATGGCTGAAGGCAGATTCCAACGTTCTCCTCTACACTTAATCAAAGATAGGACATAAAACACGCAGAGAGCAGAACCAGGCTTATTCCTGACCCTTTAAAATACGATTTCTCAAGTCGCTCAAGGGCAGCCGCCTTTAGCCATCTAAATTAATGGTCTATGAGTTAATAAAGTCAAAATAATATTTTGGGGGAATGAGAATTCATTTGAAGCAAAGACCTTTCTGCTGATTCACATGCCACTCTTAAGACACTAGCACACCATTATCTGTAATCTGCATCACCTGCTTAGTTGAGGAAGTGCTGTTGACATGGTGACATGGTGCCTAAAAGGCTTGGAGCCCAATAATTCGTTGAACTACCCATGCTGTTGATTTGGTGCCTAAAAGGCTTGGAGCCCAATAATTCGTTGAACTAGTGTATACCAGCCCAGGCTTTATGATCTTGGGGAAGTGGGTGGGTGGGTGAAAGGGCTTGCTCCTGGTAGTTTAGATGGTTACTTCCTAGGCCAGAGCTTTCCAAACTGTGTGTCGTGACATGTTAGTGTGTCAGCTGCAGTGTCTGGGTGTGTCGCGGCTGCCTCCAAGCCCTGCCAGGATTCCACGCAGGTCCTAGTGCCTGCCTTGTGCCTTGCTGCCTCCAAACCTGCTGTGATTCCGCGCAGGTCCTAGTGCCTGCCTTGTGCCTTGCTGCTTCCAAACCTGCTGTGATTCCATGCAGGTCCTAGTGCCTACCTTGTGCCCTGCTGTAAGAGTGTGTCGCGAAATGATGCCCTGCTGTAAGAGTGTGGGGAACTCCACCGCCAACCCCGAGACAACCTCCAGCAGCTTGGGCAGGGAGGATGCTACGCAGCAGGGAGGCTGGTACAGCAGCAACACTCCCAACTGTTAATGGGAATCCAACTTAAAGAACATGGTCTCACATCCGGAAACTTGTGGAGCAAGGCCCCTGACGGCTACCAGGGATTCTCAGATGACAACAGCCACCCCACCTCCCTATTGTATACTGGTACTCTCTCCGCTCCTTTTTAACATCTACATGAAACCGCTGGGCGAGATCATCCGACACCACGGGGTGAGGTATCATCAATATGCCAATGATACCCAGTTGTATATCTCCATCCCGGGTGAAGTAAGTGATGCAGTGACTACCCTGTCCAAGTGCCTGGGGGCTGTAGGGGCCTGGATGGGGAAAAACAGGATTCGACTGAACCCTAGTAAGACGGAGTGGCTGTGGATTAATGGCTCCTCGGCATCTGGGAAATTGTCATCTTTAATTCTGGATGGGGTTGCACTGCCCCAGACAGATCCAGTGTGTAACTTGGGGGTCCTTTTGGACTCACGACTCCTACTCAAAGAGCAGGTGGCAATCGTGGCCAGGAGGGCCTTTGCTCAACTTCGTGTTGTGCGCCAGTTGCGCCCCTTCCTGGAACGAGAGGCCCTTCAAAAGGTCACTCATGCCCTGGTTATCTCCCACATAGACTACTGTAATGCACTCTACATGGGGCTACCCTTGAAGAATATCCGGAAGCTACAACTGATCCAGAATGCAGCCGCGCAGACAATTTTGGGTGTCCCAAGGAGGACACACGTAACACCTTTGCTGCGCGAGCTGCACTGGGTTCCAGTTTCCTTCCGGGTCCAATTCAAGGTGTTGGTTATCACCTTTAAAGCCCTACATGGCAAGGGACCAGGATACCTAAGGGACCATCTCATCCCCATCACTTCATCCCGTCCCACCCGGGAATGAAGAGAGGGCATGCTACGGACCCCATCGGTTAAGGAGTTCCATCTAACGGGGTCTTGGAAGCGTGATTTTTCTGCTGTTGCCCCTGCCCTTTGGAACATTCTTCCCCCAGAGATCAGACAGTCCCCCTCGCTCTTGGACTTCCGGAAAAAACTCAAAACCTGGTTTTGTCACTATGCTTGGGGTGGGAAGGAGAATGTATATACCTGGAGATGGCTAGCACCTTAGATTAGTTCTGGAGTACCCTTTTTACGAACTTAAGAAGATTCTGCCATTGGATTTTATTATATTCATTATATTCTAAATTGTTATTTACTGTGTATTTTATTCTTTTTATCATTGTATATTAATTATTTTAATTTTGTTGTAAACCGCCCATAGTCCCCCTTGGGGGGAGTTGGGCAGTGATAAATTTGATAAATAAATAAATATTTATTTATTTATTTATTTATTTATTACATTTCTGCACCCCCCATCTCACAAGCGACTCTGCGCGGTTTACAATTCATTACTCAGAGGTAAATCTGATTTTTATAAAAATGTCTAGTTTCATAGAAACTGGTAAGAATTTATAACATCATGAAATCTACATTATGTAAAAAAATAAGTACATTCAGATGCGTCTTCAATGGTATAAGTGCTGTTCCACTGAAATGGCTTCTTTTGAGCAGTGGAGCTAGCCAGTGTTTCTCATCCTTGGCAACTTTAAGATCTGTGGACTTCAGTTCCCAGAATTCCCTAGCCAGCATGATCTTAACGTTGCCATGGTTGAGAAACACTGAGCTAGACTTAGGCCTCTTCCTTGGAGCCTTCAACAAGCTGATGGCTGCATTCTAAACTAGATAAAATGTCACTAAGAGAAGTAAAAGGAATGAAGATAGGTGCATATTTTTAATGGTACAGTGCTATCTAGGCCAAGAATGAAAGGGAATTTCCCTTGCTTCTAAGACTAGGTACCACAAAATATTATTTTAGATCTGTTTCCTCAACTAATAGAGATGGGCATGTGACCCAAAGATAAAAAACATTTCCCATCCCATAAAATGTAAATGATTTTATTCCTATTTGTCTGGACTGACACCAGAATATAGAACAGTTACCAAAAACAGGAGTTTTGGTGCCTCCTGACTCTACTGAAACTGAAGCAGGAGAAACTCGAGAGCATACTATTATTCTTTCTTAATAGCTATTTGGAATGCTGGAGAACAATATACACAAACTCTGTTCTTCAAATACAGAGAAGCACAAACATTAAGTGTAACTAAAGACACCACAATGAATAATCAAGAAACAAAAGCCTAACCTTCCCAAAGAAAGACTTGAGGAGCAAATGCTTGGCAATTTTCTCAACCAGCAGAAGCCTCTCCATGTGTACTTTTTCTACATGCTGCCCTGTTTCATGTTGTCCTATTGTTGTGCAGTATATATGGAGATCAAACTATTTCTACATTAGTGGAAAGAGATGCATGTCAACTTGTGGCAGCACCCAGCTGGCCTGGTCTGGGTACATAAGCTAATTAGGGTAATGCCTGGTTAGGGCTTGAATGGGAGAATTCCAGGGCTGTAGAGTAGACTGAGAAGCTGAAAATCATCACCTTCCAAAGAAGACCATCACAAACCTTTTCCATACTGCTGCTAAGAAAACTGTAGGGGTCTGTCTATAAAGTCACCAGGAATCAAATCCAACTTGATTTTAGAGAAGGATGTAGTGGATGGAAAAACCTCTCTGCGATAGCATCTATATCATCCAAATTCAAACTCACCCTGGGTGGAAGGTACCCGCAGAATTTTTCCCACAGGATATATTGGCTCACATTGTATTTTAGCTTAATGAAAATGACCAACAGAAGATTGAGGTAACTAAATAATTACATTTATTCCTGCAATATCTAAATATATGAAATGAGTAACTTAGATAGCTTTTAAAGAAAATGCAGACAAATTCATAGAATATAATTTATTATTAAATTTACATTCTACCATTGCTCCAGGATTGGTAGACCCATGTTCTACACTCATCCATGGAAGCTCACTGGTCCCAGTCCAACATCCTAATACCATAGGATGCCACAGATATAATACCTATAAATAACAATGTGATTTCTGTATTCAGAAGGTTAATATATCAATATCAAATGCTAAGACGAACCAATCATATGCTGAGACAGATTATCTTTAACCCCACTATGCTTTACTTCCAAGTGTCCAAGGCACACGTGGTAGAACATCATTAAAAATAAGAATGTCATATCAAGCATATTAACTCCAGTGGCTTTAGAGTCACTCTGAGAAAAGAACTGAAACACACAAGACTATCAGCCAACATTTTTGCACATGTATCTTGTTTGAGTCTTGAATAAAAAGGCAAATGGAAGCTTTAAGCTACTGTTCTGGTTAGTTACTGTCAATCCTCAGTTTCTGTTTTGAGGCACTGATTTATCTATTCATGCATTGAAACCATTATCATCTAACCTTATCCATAAACATAGGATAGAAAATGCATTGTGAACATTATCAAACAAGTATGGGACATTCCAAAGATTTGGGGCCAGAGGAGAGAAAAAATAATAGGGGCTTCAACAAACTAACATTCAACAGCTATATTAGTCACATTCCCTGTTTCTAGAAGGCAATGGCAAAACACAGGCACCAGAGAAGGTATGACTGTAAAACACCTGTTCTTTCAAAGGAAAGGAAAAACAGCAAGACAACAAACCGCATCCTTCAACACTAGGACCATCTTGCAATTTTGGCCATAAAGCCACTGGCCCAAGAATTTGATGCCTGCCTATCTGTCTGAATGCATCTGTGGCATTCTTTTTTTTTTTTTTGTGGCACACCAAAAGATTAAAGCCATGGAGGAAACCAACTCTTTCGCAGCTTACAGAAATTTCACCCCCGGGGCTGGCTGCAGACAATACAGCACACCGCAGGGTTATCACTGAACGAAGGGGGAAAAGGATTGGGGTCAGAGAAGAGAATGGCTCTCCCCAATGAGCCCGGGAGGAAACTATTAGGAAAGTGAGGCCACTGCTTTGCCCGCCCAGGTGAGGGGCGTAGAACCCGGGGGCTTCCTAACACGTCCCCCACGGCGAAGGAGTGGGGGGGAAATGCCGAAAGGGGCCATAAGGGTTGCAGAAACCGCGGAATCGCCCTGGCCCAGCAACAGAGCCGGACGGGGCGGGGCTGAGTCCTGCCTTCTGCCCCCATCTAACCCCAAGCGAGGCAGATCCGCTCTTTCGCTCCAACATGTGCGCCCAGAAGCCCTTTCCCCGCTTCACCTGAGCTGTCCCCCTCCTCGGACACGGACGAGCTCTCGGACTCCTCTTCCTCGGAGCTGCTGCCCTCGTTTTCCCCGTAGTCCACCTCCATCTCATCGTGATTGTTTTCTTTCTTCTCCCGCGCATGGACCGGCATCGCGCCCGCTCGCGGCAGACGCCCGGCGTCGCCCGCTGGAAACCGGGACAGCAGCTTCGCCGGCCCCGCCCTCTAACGTGCTAAAGCTCCACCCCACCGAAACCCCGCCATCCACCTTAGCGCCGCACAACTTAACCCTCCTCCCTGTCGCTCATTGGTGGACGCCCTGCCGGCGGAGCAGGGCTTCGTAGACGGGCGTGGTGGAGTGTTATGTGTTGCGGAGCATTTCGGGATATGTAGTCTTTCAAGGGAAGGCTTGTAGACCCGAGTGGGTGGTGAAAGACAGGCAGGAGACGGGAGAAGAGAGGTTGCTGAGGGTCAAAGTAACGCTATCTTTATCTTATTTGAAATAAAAACAAAATTGGTGAGGGGCAATAGCCACCGATTGACCTGTGTTCCCGGTGGGAAGCTTTCGGGAACACCCTCCTTCGAGGACTGCTGCATTTAGGCAAACGGGGAGGAGTACAAGTGGGACAACGAGTGGAGAAGGCAGCGTCTACTCCTCCTGCGTCTCAGATGCTCACTCTCTGTGGGTACACTGTAGCTGGAAGAATTAGGCCCAATAGCGCTCCCAGAGGCAGAAGTGAGTTGCTGTGTCGCCTTTCGGGTCGACAAGTTCCCGTAACAACCCGAGCTGATGAGGTTTATTAATCACGATTTACCATCGACAATTGGCTGGTTCCTGCTAATCATTAAGGCATAAAACCAGGTCTCCCTAAGAGATGTGAGGCCCAGTCTCAAATACAGAGAATTGGGGGAGGGACTGGGGGATTGTTTTGCAAAAACTCACTAACTCCTAATTTTACCAGTAAATTGGAAAAGAATACTCAAAATAATTATTTTGAAATATTGACACTTTTAGAGTGAGTAAATTGCTTTTTAAGATGAACTTTACTTCCCAAAGTGATAAAGATGTTCATATAAAACAAATGCATATTGCACAATTCAGTGTTTTCAATATTGTTACAAGTTTTAATTCGATAATCCAGATACAGGTTGACCTCGCTTAACGACTGCCCTGTTTAGCAACCATTCAAAGTTATGACGGCGCTGAAAAAGTAACTTTATGACCAGTCCTTGCATTTACGACTGTTGCAGTGTCCCGCAGTCAAGTGATTGCCATTTGTTCGCTTCATAACCAGCTTTTGACAAGGAGAGTCAATGGAGAAGCCAGCGGTAAAATCATATGTCACAGTCACATGATGTCTCGCTTAATGACCCACGGTGACTCGCTTAACGACCAAATGGGAAGTGATGTCAAAAGTCCGTTGCAGTCACGTGATGTTTTGCTTAGCGACCATGTTGTTTAGTGACAGAGTTGCCGATCCCAATTGTGGTCTTTAAGCAAGGAGTACCTGTATACTTTTCATCCATAATATTGTGCTTATATGAAACATTCCTGTCTAATAATATATTGTTATTTCTTGCTATAACATTTGGAAGTTATAGCGTCATTTTTTTCTACTTTGCCAAATATCAATAATAAATATGTTCAATACCTTTCGCCTATCCCCATGTACCTGGGAGAAGATTCTTATCTTCTGAGTGGACAAGTATAAGTTTGGCATTTATATTTTTGAGCTGCAATCCAGAACACCCTTGACTGCGAGAAAACCCCATGGAAAATAATAGATCTACAGTAATTCTAAGCAAACATCATTAAAAAAAACTCTTCCGTAGCCCCTTAAAGTTGGCCTTTGAAAATACAGAAGTAAATAAAATTGCTCAGCCATTTTCACAGATATACTATATCTGTACTATACACTATAAGACAATTTTATAAACTCACTAGTTCATAAAAATAGCCTTAGTAATTTATAAATAATGTGTTTTATGCCACTAAAGGAGAAAAATAATGTTAAGTTGGATATGAATTATATATATTTATATATTTCTCAAGCAGGATGGAACTTGTTTCATGACTACATGTAATTTCAGAAAATTTTACATCTGTAGCTTTCCATATTGATGTTTTATAATCTAACTTTTAAAATATTTTTCTTGCCTTCTTAAATTTTCTACTTCTATATCAATTTTTAAGATGGGGCAAGCAAAATTATATAGAATTCTACATGCAACCAATTATAGCTTTCTTTAATGGTATTATAACACTGGTTGCTTTATATAAATGCATTCCAAGAATGGTTATTTTATTCTCAATCCTTTTCTTTAGCATGGAATTTGCTTTTTTTATTGCTAATACACACTGAGTTCTCTATCACACCTGTAAATGCTCATTCAGAGATTCTCAGTTTAATAGCCATCGGAAGATGATGATGATGATGATGATGATGATGATGATGATGTAATAATAATTTATTAAACTTGTATGCTGCCCAACTCTCAACCACTCTGGGCAGCTCACAACAATCAAACAAAGAATTTACAATAAAATCAATAAAAGATAAAAGATAAGGATAAAAGATGGCAAGTTGATGCTAGTACACCTTATGAATCAACATATTTAGAATTACATTATTATGGCTTACAGCTTGAAATGCTTCCACAGGAACAGTAGTTTTGCAGGTTATTCCATTCAAAAATTAAGCTAGGCCAATTTTGGAGGAAAAAGCAGTTGTCACTGACATAGGGAGACCCAACTCATTTTCTGCTGATTGTTGATTTACAGAAGGATTACAGCTTAAAAGGCGTATATACTGTATAGCAACTTGGGTGGCCACCTTCTTTACTTTGATGTGTGTGCTTAGGGCTTTAAATGGGTGGGAATTAGTAGAAGAGGCAATTTAGAGGCAAAAGGAAGCAAAGAGGCAGAAAGTATAGAGGTATAAGGCAAAAGGTATAATAGATGAACATGAATAGAACCATAAACATTTTGGAGAAAGAAGTTGTATCCTGTATGGACCAAAAAAATAATGTAGATATTTGGCATATATTAATTGAAACTCCATATGTATCTTAATCTGTAACTATAAGAAGTGCTATGGCACTATGGTTAGTCTCTCCAAAAAATTATGTTTATAAGGAGTTGAGGTACTTTGAAGGACATGCTAAGATCACACACCCATATTACTAAAGCATTATATGCAAACCTATGAACAAGTACATGCTAACTATTATTAAAATAAAATAGAAATAGTTTAATAAATTACCATTATCCACCTTCATAACACAAGTCTACTTTTTCCTCTCCTGCACCTGAAAGCACAAACGGTATTTAATCATTGTGCCCAACAAGGGAGCAGGGGAAGTTCCTTTCAACCAGATGCACACTGCATGCATTGCCAGTCAATGGGTAGAGAAAAGAAAAGCTAGTACAGCTTTCCCCCCCACTTGTATTTCACAGTGATGGATCATTGGCAGGAATAGAAGGAATTGGACTTTTGGGGATGAAAGCAGTACGGGAGCCATAACAGACATACAGTAGACATGTGCTATTAACTGTGATGGTGCAAAAATGACAAAATATGCTTCATGATGCAAACCTCACCTATGTCCTGATGTCAAACACAAGTAGGTAAGTCACATGGTTTGTGTAGTGACATTATGAGGCATGTTTTGTCACTTGCCTATCCTCAGCAGATGCCTAACTTGATTGACAAGTGGTACAGCCAAGTATATGAGAGAAGTAGCAGCAGCATATCAGACAGTGATAGCGAGAATGGTGGGCAACATGATGTGCCTAAAGTGGGCAGAGTGGCAGATTGAGGGGGAAAGAACCCATACACCTTTCTTGCATAAAAGTCCCAGTGTGTGAAAAACCCAAATGGCATTTGTTTTGCATTCAGATGACATGATGAGCTGCAAAGCTTGGTTAAATAGAATATGTTGTGCAAATATAGATGAAAACTGGGAAGGGAATTCCCTTGGTTCTTTTGTGTCTTGTGGTTAGGACAAAACTAGAGTCTGTTGATTGGGGTAGAAGCAGTATAGACAAAGCTTCCTCAACCAAAAAGGTTAGGTATGGCAAGAAGCAGCAGAATAGCTAGTCAAATGCTTAGATTCCAAACTGAATTATGTTTGGCCAGTATGAGAGATAAGAAAACCGGTTTGGTGTAGTGGTTAAGATACCAGGCTAGAAACCGGGAGACCATGAGGTCTAGCCTTAGACTTAGGCATGAAACAGCTGGGTGACTTACGGCCAGTCACACTCTTTCAGCCTGTAATGGGCAGAAGGAATAACCTTAAGGAACACAAGGAAAGACTTCCGGTGGGGACATGGCCGACTGAACAGCTGTGTCCGCGGGCCCCGTGGACAGAACTGACAACGCAGTGTTTTTTTGGACTCGGGCAGGTTTTTTCCTGAAGCCCTGGAGCGTTTTCACAGACAAAGAAAATGCTCGGAATCATCCCATCTGTCCCCTGGAACGGCGACTTACAGTCTGAGAATCGCAAACAGTGTTCGCGCCGATTGGGTAAGAGCCGCCAGGAGGCCGGGACGTCACCATTTCCAAGCCGTGCTGTAGCCTTAAAGAGACACTAAGTCGAGCCACCCCATTTCTAAATCACCCAATTTATATTTTTTAAAGTTTATGTACCCTAAGAGAGGCTTTATACAGGAAGGAGAAGTGATCTCTCTTGGTGTTTATCGTTATTTTTGGGATTAATTTAAAAAAAAATTTTTTTTTAAAAGTTTTGGCTTGTTTCCCATTTAAATACTAAAGAGGATTGAGAATAAATAATTGCCTCCCTGCTATTATTTTTGTACTGAATTTGAAGAATTTACTATTCTCCTACATGTTGAATCTGCTGCTTTGAATCTTCAGCTTTCTGTTGCCACTTTCCCTGGGAGCTGCCTGTTAGCATACTTTCACTTGTGTCAACATCTTTCAGAAATTTTCCATTAACTCCTATTAACTCTTACTTTCGCAAGTCAATCTAGGCGGCACCATAATCTACTGCCTGAAACATGGAGGACCTCAGGCAGACTTTCTCAGAGTGAGCTTAAACAGAGTTTTAAACAGATTCTTTTCGATTCCTGTCAAGCTATGATGCAAGATATTCGGGACATTGTAGAAAACTTCAGCTTTAAAATGTGTTATCTGGCCGGGGATGCTGTGGAAGAGGTTGAGGGGTTCAACATCAATAGAAATGTTTCTACTGATAGCGTGACCGAAGCTTTTGTTGATGATGACCAGATTATGGAACTGAAGGAATTAAAGGAAGACTTTGAATTGCAAATTATAAATGGAATTGTTTTTCTGATGGAAAGTTATGGGAAGGAGGAGGTTTTTTTCTATGGGTGGTTTTCTGCTGAGAAGGAGTTTTTAAGGGGGGCATTTGGGCTGTTTAATTTTTTTTATGAAAAGTGCACTGTGTGTAATGTGGAGATATGTGAATGCTTTGGTATATTTTGAAGTGGGGTAAGGATATAAAAATGTTCATTTGGATTGCTTTTAAGTAAAGATTGTTTGATTTCATATGCTTTCTTAATGACTTGGATCAAGATTAATAAGGTATAAACAATAAATGCTTGGTTTTAGGTTTAATAGAATTAAGATTGCTATAATTGCAGTTTTATTAATTGTAAGAGCAGATAATTTACATGTTTTTTAGTTTGATCTTTATTATAGTGGACAGAAATGTATAGAATAGTGGTAGGAAGGAAATAATTAAATAAATGTTTTTTGTGGGGGAAGTTACAGTAATTAGGAGGTTTATATATTTCTTTTTTTTTAATATAAGAGGATGGAGCAATTCTATTTAGTGATTTTTATAATGTGCTAATGGAATGATTCATAGAAATAATATGACTTTGGTTTGATATAGAGTAAGGGATTGATTATGGAAATTGCTGTATATTCGTTCTGTTTAGTCAGAAGTCACCTCTTTATGTAATCTTTAAAACTTTTTTCCTCTGGTGTTCTCACACTTTTTAAGTTTTTTTTCTTTTTGTAGTTTTTTTTTGTAGTTTTTATCTTTGCTTTAAATCTAATAAAATTCTTACTAAAAAAAAGGAACACAAGGAAGAGCCCCAACCAAGACAACAAAACCTGAGCCTGGGCCAGAACTGTAACCTGAGAAAATGTCTCAGACAAAAACCTCCCTAGTTTTCATGAAGATAAAGGGAGGGAGGGAGGGGGGAAGCACATTCAGACTTGCAAGATTCTGTTACTATAACCTTATAACAATAGTAATATTAGCATGCATGACTTTGGTTTCCTAGTCTGGTCTACCTTGAAGGGCTGACACAGCCCTAGGAAGAAGGCAATGGCAAACCTCTTCCAAATACCTTGCCAAGAAACTGAAGGGAGTCACTAAGAGTCAACACTGACTCAAAGAGATCCCCCCACCCAAAGTATGAGAGAAACACAACATTGCTAGGCTACTCTCTTAGTCTTAAGAGTTAATCCATACTATAGTTTATTGTTATAAAACTATTACAAGAACAATGAAGTGATGCCACTTAAATTTGTGTTTTATACATTTCTCTTTAAATCTAATTGTAACTGCATGTTTTAGTTGCATTCTTTGAAAAAATTTAAAGAGATCCTTTAAACCAGTTTTTTAAAAAATCATAAGCACAGTAAAAAAAACTCAGCATGCAATTTCAAGTACTTAGAGCAGAGCTTTCCAAACTGTGTGTCGCGACACAAAAGTGTGTCGCCACACACAGCGTGGTGTGTCGCCACACCACCCGGAAGCGGCGGGGCGCGCGCGCACGGCGGCCGCCATGCCCGCGCCGCCGCCGCACGCCCCCCGCGCCGCCGCCGTGCGCGCGCGCCGCCGCACGCCCCCCCGCGCCGCTGCCGTGCGTGCGCGTGTCGCCGCCGCCGCCGTCGCCGGGTGTGTCGCCAGCGGCGGCACTTTGGAAAGCTCTGACTTAGAGCAATAAATATGCAAAAAGGTGATCCACAAGGGTTTTTTATACAGAACTGCTGTTCATATGACTGCCTCCTAGTGTGGCAAAATGGAGGGCGTCAACATTTGTAGCACTGGAATTAGTTTTGAGAAGTTAAAAAGACTTAAATTGCTTCCAGGGATTTGTACATTATCCTGTTTTCTATTTCAATGTTTCATGTGTTCCTTTGTTCTACTGAGCAACTCTCTGGTCTGCATGATATAAACTGCTGGACAAGAATCCTGAAATGAAATGGCTTAAGCCACATCCCAGGCTATTCTTGTGTTATCCCAGCAGTGTGAAAATCGCTCTTGTTTAGCAACTTTGCTTATAGAAACAGAAAAGTGCATATTGTCTGAAATGGCAGATAAATTATTCCAACACAGTTTCTAGGACTTGACATTTACAACCCTGAATGTTTTTTTCCTTGTTTTTTGGTGGCTATGTAGAAGAACTGGTCAGATTGATTTAGCCAGAGGATAGGTTTAATACATCCTGTAGATAAAAATAATCTCTAAGAAAGTAGATACCAGCTTTGCGTTATCTTAGAATCTCTGAGATAAAGAATTAGTAAAGAAGCTAGTAGAATATTTGGTTTTCTTTAAAAAAGATACCCACACACCTCCAAAATGCAATTACATCTTTGTTCACAATTTCAAGGCTCAATTCCTGAGAATAAATTGAATGGATATGAATCAGTCTTTGCTCAAACAAGAGCCACAGGAAAGTGGGCAGAAATATAAATGTCTGAGGGTAGTACTAGAGGGTTAGTTCCCTCCTAAATGAGCTGTAAGAAGAATTCTTTTTTTTTAAAGCAAGACAGAGGCCTTGTAGAACCTAAAATACGAGATATATAATTGAAGCATAGTTCTGGCCATTTTTTTAATGAGCAATTAGCCCTGAAGTCACAGCAATGTTTGACAAATTCACTGTCTGGTAGAGGAACCTCCTGGTTAATTCTAAGCCTGATGATGATGATGATCTTCCTCAGAGGATTATAACTCTGAATTGTAGCATATCTACCACAAAGACAAAATTTAACAGCAAAGAAAGGACTTTATATCATGTTAACATTTACCCTCCTATAATATGCACATGAGGACTACTATTATTTTATACCAGAGTAGGGTATCCTATTGGGCCTAGAGAAACACATCTCTATATACGAATATACAATCACTTCTACACATCCACAAACATACATACATACATACATACATACATACATACACACATACACATACATACATACATACATACATACATACGTAGTAGGGTTGGCAGCTCTCCAGATTTGATTTCAAAAAGTAGCACCTTTCTGGAACTCTGTAAAGCAGCTGTGCCCCTTTCCAGCGCCAGAAGACAGTTGTGCAACTTGGGGAAAAGACACAGCTACTTTCAGGTATTGCATTCATGCTCCTGTGCATTCCCGAGTACCTTTTGTAGATCAAATATGAAGTGCTGCACAAACCTAACATACATAGATGTATCTATATTTCCCAGGAAAGGAAAAGAAATTCAAATTTTGACTCACCAAGATTTGTACATGTCATTGCCACATTTACTGAAATTTGGTGAGGGATTCAGGAGCCACATTAAAAATTCCAGAGAGTTTAACGAAGCCTGCAAATTGTTCACACAATTTCTGTTTACACTGTAGGGGGGTAGACTATGCCAGTGCAGCAAAGTACCCTGTATTGTTACACTCATTTGGCTGAGGAGCAGGGAGGATATAAATTCTCTTTTTTTGGCATCTCATTATAGAAATCTAGATATGAAACTCTCCCTCTTATACTGTAAGTTGTTATAACTTGATGTATACAATATATATATATATATATATATATATATATATATATATATATATATATATTATTGTATATATTACATATATTATAAAATAGGCATACCTTTTTTAAAAATGAATTGCTATACTGTATCATGTGTCAAAAGCAGCATCTGGTCATTAATTAGCACAAGACATTTCCCCCCCAATAACAGTAAGATCCACTAACCATAGCTTTCCAAACTGTGTGTCGCAACACTTTAGTGTGTCGCAACACACAGTTTAGTGTGTCGTGACACAACCTGGAAGTGGACGTGCACGGCGGCAGTGCAGGGGCGCACGTGGCAGCGGTGTGTACAGCAGTGGCGGCAGCGGCGCGCCATCAGCGCTTCCACGTTTTAGCGGAAAACACGAGGCCACCGCTGCCGTGCACGCCGCCGCCATGCATGCCCCCACTGCCGCACGCGCCCCCGCTGTCGTTGGTGTTGCCAACGGCGGCAGTTTGGAAAGCACTGGTATAGACAATCATGAAATAGCATCTAAAATATGAGTTGTTACGCCTCCTCAGTGGTTCAAAAAAGTGCCATAGTGCTGCTATTAAGATTTCACCAAAATAAAGGAATTTTATTCTACCAGCTTTTAAACTTTTTGTTGTGAGATCAGTCACTCAGCTGTATATTGGATGCAATTATAACATCATTCCAACTGTGGCCACTTTGAAAAAAATCTTTTTTCAGTTTCCTAAATACATTCCCAATGTGATATTAAGATTAGAGGCTGGGCTACCTAAAATTGAAGCTGAAGTCTATTTATTTACCTTGACAGCCTGGCTAAGGGTTATCCTGGTATCAACTGGGTTGTTGAAGCTAATAACATCTGACAATTTTAGATCTACATGGTAGAAGAACATTCCAATTTATTTTATGGGGTTTTGTCCAAGTTTCCAATACCTCTAGGATTACATAAGGCAAGAGTTCAATAAACAGAGAATCTGGGACATACATACAGTACTTAAGTCAAACCTCAAGGATTTACTGACTGCACATAGATTTCTAAAGGCTTATTCTGGCAGCTTAATGGTATTCATTCATTTATCCCAAATATTGATAGGCAATTTAATGTTCTACCATGGCTTTTTTAAAAGAAAGTTTCTGTAAATTTTCAGTCTCCCAATTGTTCTGAATTGGATGATTACATGATTACATTCTATTATTTATTTATTCATTCATTCAATTTCTATATGCTATCAATTCTCTGATCTCAGTTTAGGTTAATTCTGCCTCAGATGAATTTTACATTTAGCTCCTTCTGACAGTTACCAAATGTTTCTTAACAAGGACCTGCCATATGATTGGAGCTCCATAGCCCTGACTTGAACAACATAACTTAAGTCTGAATCTATACTTTTTTATTATTATATTACCATTACTGTATATACCATTACTGTAGTCCTTTTGATCACTGACATGTTATACTTTCCCAAAATAATCTGTGCTTCAATTTTTTCTTTTCTTGGCAATGTTTACATACTGAATTCCGGAATTATGTAAGTATATCATTACGAGCGTTTCACTTTTGTTAAGTTATTCCCAGACATTTGCATATCTAAAAATAATGGGCAAACGTTTCAATCCTAGGACCATAACAGAATTCCAGACTACACACACCGCCGCTGTATAATAACTATCCATGACCTAAAAGGCAAGCGACAATTGAGCAAGGGGCGATTGCGCGGCATCCGGAAAAACAGCACTCCGAGTCTCCCAGATATGACGTTAAAGGAAATTAGTTGCCATGGGACCTTCGAATTCGCGCCTGACGGCTGTCGTGAAACAATGCAAACACTGAAGGCGTAGGGAAGGAGGAGGAGTAACGCGATGTTGCGCGGGGGGAAAAGCCAACCCTCCCTCTGCACCGCCACCCCTCCCTCTCCCAGTCCTGCGCGTCGCTGAGATTGCGCCGGCCGCACCCCCTGCTTCGAAGCCTCGAGGCGGCGCCTTTGGCTATGTAGGGAAACTCGAATAGGGGGGGGGGCGGATTTCAAGGCCGCAGCGCGTCTCCTCCCGAGCTTTCGGGGGGTCCCGGCGGCGATTGGTGCATCGGGAGCCGAAGAACCGGGAGTTAAACACCAACGAGCTATCCACGAGCGCTCGGGAGTCGGGATGTTCTCCAAGAAACCGCACGGTGATGTGCGGAAATCCACTCAGAAGGTGCTGGATACCCGCAAGGACCCGCTAACCCGGCTGAAGCACCTGCGCGTGGTTATTGGTGAGGAGGGGAAAGCGGCCTTAGGGCTGAGGGACCGGATGGTGTGGGGACGCAGTGTCTCTCTGAACCAGGTTGTAGCCTGAGGGAAGGATCGGATCGTATTTTGCGCAGGGAGCCCTTTCTTATACTTCCCTTCTTTTTGAGGAGAATTATTTCAGCTGACGAGGTGTCAGCATGCAGTGGGGTGTGAGAAACAGGTGCCTTTCTCCCTGAGATGAGGAGCCGAAGAAGCTCCAAGTCTTTGTTGGCATGACAACTGAGGGCATTATGGGAGGCCACAGGCAGGAAAGAGATACCTGAAATGAGCTGAAATCATCTGTTTTGCATGGATAGGCCCGTGCTTATCTCACTATGGTAGGTATGTCAAGACGAGGTAGACTCCTTACTGGTTCTGTTGCCATAATATTTAATTCGACTTTCCAATATGTTAGGATGTGCTTTCCTCAACATGATTTAGGAGCTATCATTGCTGTGGTTAATGTATCTTTGAACATATCCACAAGGTCCTAGTTTGGGAAATCTAGCACACAGCTATATAACTTCTAGCACCTGTTGTCTAGATGGCATAACAGGCTGCACTGCTTTCTGATGCTTCAGACATCTAAAAGAGAAAAATATACTGTTTGATTGGATTGTTTGGTTTTTGTGCAGTTGCACAAAGTGACCACCTGGGTAGACCCTTATATTGAGATTTATTTGTTTTGTGTTTCTTTGTTTCTCTTTGCTGTTCACGTTAGGGTAATGAAATCATGCTTCTAGAAGATCACTGTTTCTGTTTCTAACGATTTCCATATAGTTTGCTGTGTTACGCTGTTGGATCAAATACAATAATATTTTGACATCTTAGAGACAAATACATTAATTAAAACTTTGGCTTCAATGGCATGGAATCCAGTTAATATTGAAACCTGTATTACAAAATCATAGAATTATTGGGTGGAGGAGTATTGTGGATTATCAAGTATAAGACCCTGCCTTATGATAAGGAGTCATACACTATAATCATTCTTAACAGATAAGGAATGGGAGAAAGTTGCCTTATAAAGCATCTGATTGTTGGTACATCAAGTAGCACCTCGCATATGTTTTCAGATAAAATGTTTGCCAATGTTATCTGGAGATTCCAGTAGCTGGTGGTAGAATTTTTGGAATGCAAAGCATATGCTCTGCTATTGAATTATAACGTTTCCTGTAATGTTACATGAATGTCACTACCAAGAAAATGAATATAGTTTGTCGAAAACGTCCCTTAAAGTAGATTCTACAATCTCTCATGACAATTGTTGCAAGCAATAAAATAGTCAGATAAAGAATAGGCCTTTCTAAATGTAGTTTTTGCAGGGGTTTCTTTTTGTCAGTCCAGTTAAACTTACACAACATATGAAGTCTGAAATCGTTTGGCTTTTAGATTTGGTGGTAAAGGTAGAACCTTTGCTTGCAACAGCATTGCATTCTAAGGCTTGGTAGGCATTACTGTGTGAATGAAATGAATTATTCTACAGAGTTTCCTGTTAAAATTTAAACCAATTTTTGCAGATTCCACCTCTAAGAATGTTTTATAAAATGAATATAATTTTAAAAATACATGTAGAAAGGGGCGTGGTGGCTCAGCGGGTAAGACGCCAGGCTTGTCGATCGGAAGATCACAAGTTCAGAGGTTCGAATCCCTAGCCCTGCGTGCGGAGTGAGCTCCTGCACTAGCTCCAGCTCTTGCCAACCTAGCAATTCGAAAGCATGCAAATGCAAGTAGATGAATAGGTACCACTTCGGTGGGTAGGTAACAGCGTTCCACGCACGTCATGCCGGCCACATGACCGTGGAAGCGTCTTCGGACAACGCTGGCTCTTCGGCTAACAAACGGAGATGAGCACCGGCCCCTAGAGTCGGACACGACTGCACAAATGTGCGGGGGGAACCTTTACCTTTTTAGAAACATATATGTTTTTGAGGTCAACAACTAATTCAGCTTTCTCCATGTTGGGACCTATATTATGTGGATAAATTAGCCCCGAAGTTGAGGGGAATGTGTTTCTTACTACAGTTTAGGAATGGATATATACCATACTTATTTCTCATGGCTTTAAATGCCATTATTTATATTTTGCATTATATATCCATTATTACTTATTCTTAATTTTGAATAAATATTAGTGATGTTTTTACTATACTTTGTAAGCAGCTAAGGCCATTAAGTGTGTGTGTAACACATACATTTTATAAATAAATAAATAAAATGCAATATGTTTAACAGAGGCATTCCCTAGGGCAAATTTCATTTATAAAATATGCCCTTCAGGGAAGCCAAGTTGCTGCATTAGTTTTAATATGCAAGCTTATTTATTATGTTAGTCATTTAATAATTAACTTGTAAAAATCAAACAAAATTAAACAAGAAGAATATAGGAATTAACAATAAGGTCCCTCCCCCAATATAACATGGACACTAGATACATTTATTTTAGGAAAGTGGTCACCAAGCAGAGCCACTAATGAAAAAGCTTTCTTTCCCATAGCAATTCTTCAGATTATAATGTGAAGTAATAAGTCATTCCTCTAAGCCATAGCTTTCCAAACTGTGTGTCGCGACACTTTAGTGTGTTGCAACACACAGTTTAGTGTGTCGTGAAGTGGCGGTGTGGGGATGCGCGTGGCGGTGGCGGCGCGCATGGCGGTGGCGTGCCATCAGCGCTTCCACATTTTAGCGAGGCCACCGCCACCGTGCACGCTGCTGCCGCTGCCGCCGTTGGTGTGTCGCCAACAGTTAAAACGGTGATGAAAAAGTAACTTTATGAGCAGTCCTCACATTTACAACCTTCGCAGGACTGTAAAGCAAAGGAAAGCTGAAGTAAGGTCATAAGCACAATCACAATTTCACTTAGCAACCGTTTTGCTTAACCAAGTTGCCAGTCCCAATTGTAGTCGCTAAACAAGGACTACCTGTATATGCATGCAAATATTTAAGTACCTCTGTCAAATTTTATGTTTAAATGAATCCCTAAGTGAGGTGAGATTGGCCCCAACCCTGTTGGCCTTCCGGAAGGCCCTCAAAACTTGGTTTTGCCATTGGACCTGGGGATCCCATGGAAGTGTGAGGCCCGTTAAATGGCTGGTATAAGTTTAGACTGCACTCTTCCCTGTCTTTTTGTTATAGT
Organism: Charina bottae; assembly: GCA_023362775.1. NCBI lineage: Eukaryota > Metazoa > Chordata > Lepidosauria > Squamata > Charinaidae > Charina > Charina bottae. Next base: position 128,320,263 of record JALMGJ010000001.1, read on the forward strand.
TTTTTAATTGGTTTTATTGGTTGAATTATGTTGATTGTTTAGTTTCTGTTTTAATTGTGTACACTGCCCAGAGTCACATGCAAGTGAGATGGGCGGCTATACAAATTCAATAAATAAATAAATGAATAAAAATAAGTGAATGAAAGCTGGCATAACCCCTACATGATACAAAATAAAGCATGACAACTTCTACAAATTTGAATGCATACTTACTATTTATGTTCAGTTGTTTACAAATTCAGAATAAGAAAACAGTGCATATGACAGGTGCATTGTGAGTGAATTTCAGTTCTTGAGCTTGTTTAAAGTAATTATTTGATGGAATTCAGAGATATCCTAGTTGAAGAGATTTTGGCAGTGATATTCTGCAGATTATTCACGGAAAAACTAATGGAAGACATTTCACAAAAGGGATGTGGATCAAAATATATATTGAGGTGTAACACAACCTCAAGACTTTATGCAAATGATTGCATAGTGTTTGTACTAACATGTATCTTGAGACATTTGAGCTAATGGGTATTTTGGGTTGTTCTTTCAGAGACTACATAACTACTTGTACTACTAGGAGCAGACCTTATTTTAACCTTCATACAAGGATTTTGCATAATTAGGAAAAGTACAAGTTTATTTTTTTTTAAAAAAGTAATTTATCCTGCCATTCATATAAAGCCTGTCAGAGTCACTGACATAGTAGTTGTGCATTCCATTTGATGAGCTACTTTTTAAAAAAATCTTAAATTATTTCTGTGGTTATATACTGTATATTGGTTAAAAAGAGAAACACATGTTCAAAGGCACTTCCTTGATTATAAATTCACACTGTCTAAATCATTTATTTTCTAGGGTAGATTTGATATAGTAGACAGTATATTTGAAAGGTCAACCATCTGTCAAAAGTGATAAGCATATTAGCTTATTTTATTAATTGGATATTTAGGTGACTGTCTTCAATGGTCGGAATGGCTATTTTGTAGTCATGTTGCTTAAGATCCATCTCTGTTCTTATCTTTCCTTACACAAACAATTTTCTTAATTAAACCTGCTTTTACCTTTATTTATTTATTTAATTTGTATGACCGCCCATCTCCCCCAACGGGAGATTCCTTTTAACATAAGCTTTCATAGATATGGTAGTATGCAGAACATGACTTCTGGAATTTTTTTCCAACCTCTTCATAAAGCTCCACTCTGGGTAATGTCACCAGGGAAAAGGAGGGAGGAGAGCTTAGAACTGAGGAATTAGCAAAATTCTGAGCTGCTGCCTGAGAGCCCTTTATATAGGAATGCACAGGGCATTTTTTAACGGATTCTTTTTTCTATCCAGCACCCTGGCCAGATCTGGCCCATTTTCAAACTCAGTTATTCCCTTGCCTGTTTCTCCCCAATAGAAATAGACCAGATTTGGTTCAGGGGAGTAATCCTATTGACCAACAGACAAATAAGAGTCCAAAAGCCCCTTTAAATAATTTTTCCCAATATTCCTTTGGGTTGGAAAGATAGATAAAATTCAACTTTGTGTGCCATGCCCTTTGTGTTGACTAGGTCTCAAAAGGGTAATAAATATTGTAAAATAAATAAATAGTTCTGACTTACTTTAGTGGCAGCATACATTCAAGCCTTTGGTATTGATCGTAAGGCTCAGTTAGGTTCATACAGCTGTAATTGATTCTTCAAACTTTAAGACATTTTAATGAATGTATTTTAGGCCAAAGAAGTTTACAATATCACAATAACACTGAACGTCAAATCTTGGGAAAATCTATTCTGTCATGATTATATTACCAAAATGATCTTGTGCATAGCCATGTCTGTCACTTTTACGGTAGGAAATTAAAATATAAAATTATTTTAATTTATTAATCATACTCTCAGTCAGAGCTATATAACTGAGGTCTCTGAAAGCCTTGGAGGCTGCCCTCAGAATCTGCCAAAATTTGATCTCATGTTTTGATTCTTAATGTGACAGAAGGGGAAATTAAAGTAAAACAAAATTAGTTTGTCTTGCCCATGTCTGCTTTATCAAGTACACTCCCCTGTATGCTATCAAAGAGCAAGTAAAGCCTTCAGCCCCTCAAAATGTGCACCTTAGTCCTAAACTATTGCAGGTTTGACAAAACAAATTAAGTTGATATTTAAAGTTGTTTTGCCAAGTACTCCTTAAATTCGCTTGTTTGTGAGATGGGCGGCTATATAAATTTGAAAATAAAATAAAATAAAAAGAACTGCAGTGATTTGTTGTTTTATCTACTGAATATTACCTGGCTTATACACTATGGTATAATATTAGAGTAGTGAAAGCATGAGAGATAGCCTATCAGTACTAAGCTTATGGTTCTTTGAATATACTTATGATTGCTAATAAAATATCGGACATGTGATAAAGTATGTATTAGCTTATATGTAGAAGATAAAACTATTTTCACATAGTTTTTCCTATTAAATCAGCTGCTGTTGTCCCATAAAAGCTTCCTTTTATATACTGTTTTCAAATTATAATAAACCATAGCACTTTTATAGATCTGGTGACTTCTATTTGTAAAATGTTTATGGGTTTTATATTAATTAAAATCATATTTTCATTAATTAGCTTGTTTTAAAACATTGTATATGTTAACATTATGTCCTATTTATTTTGCAGAGAATTCAGAATCTATTGACCTTAAGCAGTTTTTTGAATTACATTTTTCACACATATATTATGTGTTTTTTGAAAATTTTGTGACTATTGAAATAAGTCTGAAACAGAAAGGTAAGAACAAAAGTTAAATACAGTATATGATCTTCCATTTGCAGCCCTGTTTTTGAAATGTATAATTTTTTGTATAAACATAGAATTTCTATTGAGAAGTTTTACCAAAAGTTTTCTGTTCAGACTGTTTACTGCTATGATTAGTCCTATTGATAAACATTAATAAGGCATTACTTTATGGCAGTATTAATACATATTAGTAAACCATTATTTACGATATGAACCAGTGTGATAGAAGTGTTGGACTGGCACCATGGAGGCCAGGTTCAGGTTTGTCCTCAGCCATGGAAACTTAATGGATGACTATTAGCCATTCACACTGTATTAGCCAAGCCTACCTCACAAGTTGATATCGTTGATATGGGGAAAAATGGGAGTGCTATGATTTGATTGGTTTGTTGATTATATCCTACCTTTATTTTGTACAATTCAAGGTGGTATACATAATGTTCTGTCCTTTTAATCTTGAGCTCCTGAAGCGAAAGCAGCATACAAATCAAACAAATAAGTCAGTTTTGTAGCTGAGCAAATTACTTGTGGTTTAGCCATTAGGGGTTTCCTACCAGACGGGTTTCCTACCATTCATTTAGCAATTCAAATCTGATAATCTGTTTTTTAAACTGTTCACTGTTTTGTGAATATGACATTGATTTACTTGTTTTCAGTTCCAGTTGTTCAGACTATTGTAGTTGTTCAGAATCTAGTTATGTTTAAACTGGATTGACTTTCATATCAGTTTCATTTGAATACAAGCTTGATGATCCATCATTAAAAATTCTTACATCAGCAACATTGGAAAAATAGACTATTAAAACAGATGGGTGGCAATCAGAGTTTGTGCTTCTTATTTAAAAGCCTAGTCAAAGTTTGCCAACTCAAATGGGTATACAAATGTATAAATTGAAGCTTGATTACAAATGGCAAAATGGCAGATAATTTTTATCCATTTGTAGATATGTTTTAGCCATTTGTAGAGATCTCTTGCTTTCTCATTTTACCTATGGGGTAGTGGATGGAACAGCAAAAACCAGAACCCATTTCTGTAGGAGAGGCCCAAATGGTAGATAGTCTCATCAGGACTTGCTGTTCCACCTTCCTCTCTAGACAGATGAACTAAATCTTATACAGTATACATAAAAGCACCAAAGACTCCCCAGTTCAACCCTGAGCTACAAATATTCTCTTCGATTAACATTAAATATTTCTGAATGGAGTAAAATTAGTTGTTGGATCATAGCACTAAGGGTATTTTCATCATTTAATCTTCAGTTGCTGTAACCTATCCTTTCCTCTTCTATTTAGGTCACAAATCTCAAAGGGAAGAACTAGATGCTATACTTTTTATTTTTGAGGTATGGCTATAGAATTCTACTGTACCATGGACATCTTTTATTTTGGTGAATTTGTTATATACTTTCTTATGACACAAGTGCAAGCTTGTAAAAATAAGTTAGAAAGTCAAGAATTTACTCTTTAGTAATTCCAGGTTTTTAGCACTTTAGGTTTTGATTAGCCTCTCTTCCTCTTTCTTTTAACATTGGCAGAAATCAAATGCCAAAAAAGGGGACTGTAGAGATTGTTCTCTTTGGACATAGTCTACATAGTTCCTTTAGATGAAACAGATTCAACAGATTTTTGCATATTCAAAAATACTTATGATGTACTGCTAATGGCATTATCTTCAAATTTGAAAAAAAAATCCTAATGAAGTCCTAAGCACTTTATTAAAATGTGGCTTTTTGCAGAGCAGACCCTATATCTTGTACACATAGGTTTCTTTAAATTACAATAATAGTTTGTGTTTCATGTTTAGAATTCTGTATTCTAATAACTGCAAATGACACATACACAATTTCCTTCCTTGCTTGAAAAAGTGGAATTTTCTAATAATTTGGGTTAAACAATAAATATTGAGTAAGCGTTTTTGCTTTCAACATATGAAATTATTCAGACTTTTACAACTTCACAAAAGAAAACTGAACTGGTAGTAGTCTGGATTGTCAGCTGCTTTAGCTCCATGGCAGTCATAAATATTTTGTTGCAGATCGTCAGAGTCTAAGGCTTGGAAGTAGGCAGCTACAGTAGATTCATTTGCACAACATGTTACATCATTTGTGTGTTAACTTGAACATCTATATCACAAAGTTCATTAGCTGAAAAGATTTAATGCATCATGGCTAAGCATGGGACAAGAGCAAGCTGCAATGTGTGCATTCACAATAACCAAACAGAGCTGTTTAATGTTTCCTATGAATGCACCTATTGATCTCATTATTCACAAGAGTAACATTTTTGTTATTTCATTTTTTTTAATTTGTGAAATGGCATGATTATTTTTGGTAATTTGTAAGCAATTCTGATATTGAATTCTGGAATGGGGAACTTTATTCAATAAAAAATGTGGTAGGCTTAACAGAATATAGAAATAGAGCTCTATAATGAAAAGCAGGACATAAATGTCTTAACTGAAGTAATAAAAATGCAAACTATGGTCTTCAATTAGTTTTTTAGATGCAGACAATTTACATATTATTTTATTTAATGAGTTGTATTTAATTTTGTCACATTGGATATATGTTTCCATTCCTAGTGATTGTGTCATGATTTGTTATCACTGTGTTTTGTAGAAAATTTTACAACTTCTTCCAGAAAGAATTCACCAGAGATGGCAATTTCACAGTATTGGTATGTATTCGTCTTTGAGTCAGGCCTTGACTAGTAATAATTTTTCTGTCCTTGGCTCCTATTTTGAATTTAATTTCAGTGTAGTTTAAAAACTTGATTACAGTATCAGTTTGGGAGGGAAAGGTTTGGCACATTCTAAGAATTAGATTTCAGAATTAATGGTACATCTTACATGATTTATTGAAATGATTGTATTCATTAATATGATTGAAATGCTAGAAATATATTAATCGTGGGTCCAATATGCATGAGTAAAATAGAAGGAGTAATGTAAAAATGGTGGACACTGCCTTAGAGCAAAAACTGGGAGCCCGTGGTCCTCCAGGCATTGCTGAACTTCATTCCTAAATTAGGGAGGCTACAGGTTTTAATTCAGCAATATTTAGAAGGCCATAAGTTCTTACCTCTTGATAAGAGTTTACAGAAGTGTCTGTTGTTTGTTACTAACTGAAATAGGTTAAGAAAGATACTGTATGAATGCTAATTGTGCTGTTTAACAAGTATACACTAGTAAATAATATTGCAAGCCTATGCTATGTACATAATTAATGTTAAATAATTATACATACAGTAGTTTTATTTAAATATGAGTTTTATATTATCTATGTGTATGAATTTAATTTAAAATTCCAATCTGAATATTTCATGAAAGAATGAACCTATTGTTCATGTGATCCTGTAATGTCCTTTGTGGATTCCAAAAAAAATCCATCCAGTGCTGCAGTGCTTTCCTTTGTAGAAGATACAGTTTTAAGCTATCAAGAATATACTATTGTTTTTACTGTTTTTGTTTGGAAAATATAGTTCTCATCTGATTAAATGGATAAAAAGGTGATCTTTTGTCACTTCTGGTATTGAGCCTATTACCAGTTGAAATTAAGCTCACCAAAAGTAATCTAGAGATTGCCAAGGACTTGTTAAAAAGACTATATCAAGTCTGACCGACAACTCTCACAGATTATCTTACCTGTAAAAGGATGAATATTAACTGTATTCTTTTCTATTTTTCAGGCTTAATTTTAAAGAAATTACTTCACACGGGGAATTCTTTAAAGGTATGGCTAAAATGTTTAGGTATAAAATCTAAGAACCAGAGAGGTGGATAGTTTTTGTAATATTGGGTGAAAACTTTAGAAATCTTATTCAAGATGTCTCATTTAATCTATTGGGAGTACCTCTAAATATTATTTTAGCACTGGAATAATACAACTGAACTATTAAACTTTACCAGTAAATAAATGTGAAATTAAAACATTTTATTATTTCATTCTTTAAGATTCGTCGTGAAGGTGTACGTCTATTCCTCTTATGGTTGCAAGCACTTCAAAATAATTGTAGTAAAGAACAACTGTGTATGTTTTCTTGTTTAATCCCTGGATTTCCACCACCACAGTCTGAACATGGGCCTCAGACACTAGATAATCTCATAAATCCTGTGCTATGTGTACAAGAAAGTAAGTATGAAATGTGTATTTTCAAAAATATAAATTTATGATAGGTAGCATAATCCCAAACATATTAATTCAGAAGTAACTCCTAGTTTTTATTGTGTTTTTGCATCCTTGGAATTGGTGTTCTGTTGTTGCAGTATGTCAACCAGTATGTAGACAGTAGAGGGGGTATTCATGTCCCTTGAGAAGGCTGAAACCGCCTCAGCATCCCGGTTCTTTTAAGAAAAAATAAGAACCTCCATGTGTTTCATGTGAGCTGTTCTTGAAACTCGTCTGGAAGCTTCCGTTAATGCAAAATATCAACTGGCCAACAGTGCCAAGATCATTTTATACAGAATACCAGACTCATATGTCTGCTGCAAGATCTGTACATTTTGCTTTTATTTGTTTGCTAGTTGTTTTTGATATGAATCTGTCCATGAACTAATATCAGAGGGCAAATGCCTTCTTATAAATGCTCGGAATTTGAGAGGCCAGTTGGTCAGATACAGAAGAGAGACCAGTAGAAGAGAATATATGTAGCTCAGGGTTGAACTGTGAAGACCTTGGTGCTCTCTGAGCTTGGTTGTTTGATTGCAGATGTTTAATTACCCAACTATGTAACATCATCAGTCCAAGTGAGGAGTGAGCGTGGGGTTTGCTCCCTGTTGATATACAGTAGCTTGCCCTGCCAGTGTTGGTAGGGGTGTGGTTTTCTCCTTGATAGTTCCTTGATTAGGGTATTGTTTTCTTCTTGATTGTTTGTCTGGTGTTAATCCCTGCTTATCTGGGTGTAGGCTGCTGGAGAGGACTTGTTCTGGTCTTTCTGTTTCCTTCTTAGCTTTCTTATTGTATCTTTTGAATGGTGTGTAAATGTGGTTTATCTCTATGTGTATTGATGGCTGATGTGTCTGAGTGCCAAGCTTCCAGGAATTCCCTAGTGTTTTTGGTTTTAGCTTGGTCTAGGATGCTCACAGTTTCCCAGTTGAAACTATGGTTGAGTCTGTCCATGTGTTGTGAGATTAAGGAGTTTTCATCGTGTCTTCTGACTGCTAGTTGGTGTTCGTGGATGCACTCCATGGATGAGTATTTCAATCTTAGTGTATTTGGTTACGTCGGGTGTATTTTATAGTGCTGCTACCATGGATTCTTTCACTAGTTCTGGGTCTATGGATGTAAATCGTAACTTACATCCATAGTTCCAGAATTAGTGAAAGAATCCATGGCAGCAGTACTACACAACACACCTGATCTAGCCAAATACACTGAGTTGGCTTGGTTAGTTGGCTTGGTTAACAACAAAATCATTACATTTACCTGAGGCTTAACGGTTATTCAGGACTGAATCTGACCGGACGCAATCTAGAGCCGCTATTAGGGCCTACCTTGTGGCGGTAAGAGCGGCGAAACATGAATATTTCTCCGCTCTTATTGCGTCCGCAGAATGCTGCCCGACGGCCCTGTTTAAGATTACTAGATCTCTCTTGGGTCGCGAAGATACAGTAACCCATTTACAGGGCCGGTCGGAAGAGTTTGCTGAGCATCTGCAGGACAAAATCGCTCAGAATCTGGGGAGATGCCAGACGTACGTACTTACCCTGTTATCTGGGAACGGTTTGATCCTGTTGGGCCTGATGAAGTAGACAGGATCCTCCGGATTGTAAACGCCACCACATGCCATCTTGACCCGTGTCCCTCCTGGCTGGTGAAATCAGCTCGGGAGGTCACATGTGGTTGGGTCCAGGGGATGATCAATGCATCCTTGGGAGAGGGGGTGTTCCCAGCAGTCTTTAAGGAGGTGCTGGTGCACCCCCTCCTCAAGAAACCTTCCCTGGACCCCACTGTCTTGAACAATTTTCGTCCTGTCTCCCACCTTCCCTTTTTGGGAAAGGTGGTTGAGAAGGTGGTGGCGTTGCAACTCCAGAGGATTCTGGATGAAACGGATTATCTAGACCCCTTTCAGTCAGGTTTTAGGCCGGGATATGGGACAGAGACTGCATTGGTCGCGCTTATGGATGATCTCTGGCAGGAGTGAGATGGAGGGAGTGCATCCATTCTCGCTCTCTTGGACCTCTCAGCGGCTTTCGATACTGTTGACCACGGTATCCTTTTGGAGCGACTCAGGGAGTTGGGGGTGGGCGGTGTAGTTTTGCGCTGGTTCGCCTCCTTCCTCCAGGGCCACTCACAATCGGTGGTAATAGGAGAGGAGAGATCCGACCCTCGACCCCTCCTGTGTGGGGTGCCGCAGGGTTCGGTTCTCTCTCCTCTCCTATTTAACACCTACATGAAGCCGCTGGGCGAGATCATCTGTCATCACGGGATGAGGTATCACCAATATGCTGATGATACTCGATTGTATATCTCCATCCCGGGTGAAGTAAGTGTTGCAGTGGACACCCTATCTCAGCGCCTAGGGTCTGTAGGGGCCTGGATGGGGAACAACAGGCTTCAACTGAACCCTTGTAAGACGGAGTGGCTATGTATTGATGGCCCCTCAGCCTCCGGGAAGCTGTCATCTTTAACTCTGGATGGGGTGGCACTGCCCCGTTCAGACTCAGTCCGGAGCTTGGGGGTCCTCCTGGACTCACGACTCCTGCTCGAAGAGCAGGTGGCAGTCGTGGCCAGGAGGGCCTTTGCACAGCTTCGGATTGTGCGCCAGTTGCGCCCCTTCCTGGATCGAGAGGCCCGCCGAACAGTCACTCATGCCCTTGTCATCTCTCATATAGATTATTGCAATGCGCTCTACATGGGGCTACCCTTGAAGAGTATCTGGAGGCTTCAGCTGGTCCAGAATGCAGCCGCTCGAGCAGTTATGGGTGCGATAAGATCAGCACATGTAACACCACTGCTCCGCAAGCTGCATTGGGTACCAGTTTGATTCCGGGTCCAATTCAAGGTGTTGGTCATCACCTTTAAAGCCCTACATGGCATGGGATCAGGGTATCTGAGGGACCGTCTCATCCCGATTACATCTACCCGCCCCACCCGGTCATGCAGGGAGGGCATGCTACGGACCCCGTCAATAAAAGAATTCCATCTAGCGGGGTCCAGGAGGCGTGCTTTCTCTGCGATAGCGCCCGCCCTGTGGAACATCTTGCCCCCGGAGGTGAGGCAGGCGCCCTCCCTCCTGGCTTTCCGGAAGTCTTTAAAAACCTGGTTCTGCCGCCTGGCTTGGGACAAAGGAAGGGATGTGGGGGTGGTTAGCTTAATAATAACCTCCTTTTATGATCGTACCATCCTCTGGATTTTTATATTCCTATTTATTATGATACTGTATTTTAATTATTATAAGTTTTTTAATTTTAATTGTAACTTTGATATTTATTGTAAACCGCCTAGAGTCTACTGCAGTAGAGATGGGCGGTGATAAATTTGATTAATAAATAAATAAATAAAATATTTTGTTAAGAGTTTTGAATGCTTCTTGGGATGGAAGGATGGAGGTGCATACTAAAAAAAACAAACATGAATAGGTAATGCTGAATTACGGCAAAGGCTTCTCTAGTCCAGTATTCTGTTCCCACAGTCACTCATCAAATCTCCGTGTATTCTGTATTTTAATTACTGTTAGCCATATTAAGTGCTTATTTGATCAGAAAGACAGAACATTAAATTAAATTAAATTAATAGACTATTAAATAAACGCAATAAATAAGCCAGCAAAGAGGACTTGAGTGTGACACAGCATTCTCTTTATGTTTCCCAATAAGTATTATGAAGCATACTGTTTCTGATATTTTTAATATCATGTGCATACTTGAGAGAAACTGGAATGGCCATAAATGTTACAGCAGAGCTTTCCAAACTGTGTGTCGGGACACGTTAGTGTGTCGGCTGCAGTGTCTGGGTGTGTCGCGGCTGCTGCTGCCTCCTGGCTTCCACGCAGGTTCTAGTGCCTGCCTTGTGCCTTGCTGCCTCCAAACCTGCCCTGCCAGGATTCTGCGCAGGTCCTAGTGCCTGCCTTGTGCCTTGCTGCCTCCAAACCAGCTGTGATTCTGTTCAGGTCCTAGTGCCTGCCTTGTGCCCTGCTATAAGAGTGTGTCGCGAAATGATGCCCTGCTGTAAGAGTGTGTCGCAAAATGATGCATGTCTAAAAAGTGTGTCACCAACATGAAAAGTTTGGAAAGCTCTGTGTTACAGGATTTTGAATAATATACTGGAGATTACAGTTCATAGTTGTCAACATTGTACAACCAAATTTATTCATTAATATTCTTCTAATGCTTTTCTCTAAATAAGCTTAACTGTGTGATTATGTATGTAAGCTGATAGAAGTCCATTTTAGCCTTCATTGCCAACTTGACAATCTTAATATTTATTATTGAACAGCACAAGTGACAGTAGAAGAAATTACTCCACTTGTCCCTCCACAATCAGGAGATAAAGGACAGGATGATCTAACAAGCTATTTTTTAGAAGCACTTTTAAAATACATAGTAATTCAGGTATGTTGGTTGCATTTTTTTGGATAATTGGTTTTCCAACTTAAACCTAATTTTACTATTGATTGCATAAGATTCAGTCTACTGGAAACATCTTTGTTCTCTAAAATGAACATATGTTTAGAAGTATTCTTTAAGAATTAGGCACTGAAATGTTTGTTTTAAAGTTAGTAAATATATATTATGAATATTACAATATAAATTTTACAATAACAACATTTTAATATTTATTTAGTTATTATTTGCGAACCAGTCTGACTAAACACAAGGTGCCCTAGACTTCTGCCAATTCATATTACTTACGTAAATATAGTTTCTTAAAGAGCAATTGTATAAAAGAGGGAGGATATCTTTATTTATTACAATAATTTACATGAAGTATTTCAGGGTAACAGTCCTCCCAAAGCAGTTTACAAATTGTATAAACAATTGTAAATACAAACACAATAAACATTATAAAAATAGAAATAAACAAACCTCCACAATCCTTCTCACAGGGAAGTTGGTGGTAATAGTCCTCTTGTCTGCCCCTGGAAAAAATGAAGTAAGGTCAGAAGTATAATCCCATCATATTGAAAACTCGGTCAAGATGCAGTCATACTGAAGAGCAGCTACTATAGGTCCTCCTCTGAAGGACCCAGAGATTGAGCAGAAATAAAATCACAAGTCTGGTCAGCCTAAAATAGGAACATATTAAAACCCAGAAAGAAGCAGATGGAAGTGAATGAAAATAACTATTAATAGCATTCAGGTAGTTGATACATTTGGAATATATAATTGCATTGTATCTGCCTCTGAAATAGATATAAATAATCCAACATTCATATTGTAGGTCAAAAGTCTGGAATGGAAGAACAGAGAAAACCAAGAAAAGGGATTTTCATTCTTATTTTCACATTTTAAGAAATATTACTTACCTTATATTTTCCCAAACATGTGTAAGGAGAACAGCTTGTATAATCCAGTACTTGGTAAGCATTATTTCATTGTTTTTGAGAAACATTCTCCTGGTTGTAATAGGAATGAAAAAACAAGGGCATACTGGTTTGTATGGCAGGTATCTCATGCAAACTAATATTTTTTAAAGTATCACATTAAAGAAGCCAATATTAACTTGAGGGTCCTTGCAAAGAACCACAGCCACATAACTAATGATTTGATCAAGACTGCAGATGGACAAGGAAATATCCAGTGCACAAATTCCATATTCAGCAAAGAATAAGATTTCAAGAAATATTAGACTTGATTAAAAATTGATCTGGTTATTTTAAAAAATATTAAAATTAAAGAAGAGAGAATTTGCTGAATTGCAATAGAGAGAACTTTCTACTGCTGTAAGAAGAAGGAAGGAGACCCATTTCAGGGAAATGGTTGCACATGGAATAGGTAGTTACAGACCTCTGATTGAAGAAGAGTGCATTGGAGATAATGGATTCCATATTTCAGTAAGCCTTTTGGTGTAACCTTAGAAGTCCATGGGCTACTAAGTGAGTATACAGTGTTCTGTTTGGATCAGTGCAACTTTTGGGTATCAGTTTCTGTACAGCAGGTGTCACATTTGATTAAGGTTGAATGTCCATTAAATCAGTGGTTTGCCCAAAACCTAACAATCCCAAGTAGAGTAAGATTGGAGAGTTAGCTCTTCTCTCCATCCTCCCCTCAGTAACTCCCAGCATGGCATATCTCACTGGCCTTTCTGCTCTCCAGTCTTCTCAGTACCTTCCCTTCTGTCCCTCCTCTAATTCCTCTCAACTGCTTTTGTAATCCCAAGGTATGAAGCCCGATTAGAATAGAATCATACGTAGAATATTAGGGTATTTGCAACTGCTTCCTTAACCCTGTTGTCTTTGTGGACCCCTGATGATAAATGGATCTTGATTTTAGTCACTATCTGAAAACATGCAGGAGTTGCATTCTGATCCAATGAGTTTAATTCTGAGGAAATATAAGACCACTAAGTTAAGTCACAAACTCAAAACATTGACTTGGAAATTTGTCTTACTGATTTCACCTGGACACTGTCCTAAATACCTGTATGCAATCACAGTTTTAGGCCTTTTACATTTAATTTGTGTTTTTCTCATAACATTTAAACTTGATCATACAGGTAAACACATTAGTATGCTTTGAAGAAAAAAATTGTTTGTGTTTCATAGAATAGAAGGATTGGGAGGTTTCTTGGAGATCACCTAGTTCATCGCCCTGCCTACTGCAGGATTATGGCGTGCTTGCATTGAACCCTGTAAATATTGGCCATTATGCATTTTTGGTAATATTTAAGTAAGTAGCGATTCAAAATTGACTTTGGCTTGATATCTTTTTCATCTTGTTGTTGTTGTTTCCCCTGCAGATATGCCTCAGATGAGAGCAAAGCCACATTATATAATCATGAAGAAAGACGCTGAAACAAATGAAACAGTATATTGCACAAAGGAACCTTTCCTTAAAGCTCGCGTTATTGTCATCAGATGGTTGGTGTCTTTCTGGCTTGAGCCAAAACCTCTTGCAGGACCTCAGATTCCTGGAATGGAAGGGGAAATTGTGCCAAAGAATATTCAGGTAGAGCTAAGAAGGAGATATGATTGAACTGAATAGGAAAAAAGCCAATCCTACTTATTTAATTTTTGTCTCACTTTTTTCCAAATAACTCCTGATGGTGAATATGGTCCCCTTCTCTTTTATCCTCATAACAGTCTATAAAGTAGAGTAAGCTGGATGACTGGCCACAAGCTTTCTAACTGATCAGGGATTTAAAGCCCCATATCCTTATCTTCTTTTCAGCTATTTTGGAAATAGTTGGCTAAAATGTCCTCCTTTCTCCCCACCAGCCCCCACCCAAAAAAGAAAAAAAAAGATGTTTATGTTTCTCTAAGCTGGAAGATGGAGAGGTACTGTGTTTTGAAGACACTCCAATTTACAACATCAGATTTACATCAGAGATGGGAAATCTCTGAAAGTAGGGAGATGGGCATCACACTCTAAACATCTCTGACTCAGTGATTAACATTATTATTATTATTTTAATTTTATATAAACATTTTCATACCACCCCATTCCAGATACGTTAGGCAATTTAATAATCAAATACATTCTAATGTTATATATTTCATTTATAGCATTCTTACTTTCTTCAGAAGTACCATATGAACCCATTTTGTTCATATCCTTCTCCAACCTGGTCCCCTCAATATGTGTTGTTTCAATTCTCATAATTCTCAGCCAGCATGGCCAATTGCATTTTGGCTAAGTATGAAGGAAATTGGTCCAACACATCTGGAGGGGTGGGAAAGAGTGATTAACATTCTAGCCACTATACCACATCATGCCATACCTATTTCCTGCAATGTACTTAGGTTTTTTATTTATTAGTAAAAACTATCATTATGCCTGTGTGCGCATATATATATTTGTCATTTCATTTTTGGTTTCAGAGAGCAGCTGCTAGCTTGGCTTCCAGAGAAGATAGCAAAAATGATGCTACTGATAGATCTGATAGAAATCCAGAAGCTGAACAATCTCATTCTAACACAAGCACACTGACTGAAAGAGAACCCAGTTCCTCCAGCCTTTGCAGTATTGATGAGGAGCATCTTACAGACATTGAAATAGTCCGCAAAGTTTTTTCTTCTAAGAGGAGTAATGTTAACTTTCTCACAGAAATATTTCGTCAGGTAAAAAAATCCTTTGTTTCTGAAAAATATTTATCTTTGAATAAACGTTTATCTTAGAATCTGTTCTGTGTTTTACATAATGTTCACAAATGTAGATTGATTTCATTATACTCCTAATTAATAGATGGTCAGAAGCAAAGTCACAACTTTCAATAATTTGTATCAGTCTCCCTAAATTTAATACTTTCCAGATACGTTAAGCATAACATCCCCAAAATTTTGAAGCTGTAGATATCCAGTGGTCATTGGGTTGGGAGGGCAGCTCTACCAGTGATAAACATCTGGTTCTGTTAGCTGAGTAGATGTGATGTCATGAAACCTTTAGGAATACTTTTTTTTTGTGTCTAATATCTGGAACATTACAAACTTTCTTGTTCAAATGAAGCAGCTAAGGGGGAAATCCCACATATGACAGGGACCCTGCTATTTATTTATTTGTAGATTTAGAGGCTGCACAACTCTAAGATTCTGGGCAGCTTACAGCTTTAAAAGCAAGAAAACAATAATAGCATGAATATAGATCATATATTCAACCTGGGAGAGTAGCCAGGTGTTCAGAGATTTTCTGAACATCATATGGCAGTTTGAGGGCATTTCAATAGAAAATGAATTTTGGGGGAAAATGCAACATTATTTATTTAAATGCCCAAGCTGTAAAGAATTAGTAAATCATACTTTCTAATAAAATAACTACACTAAAATGTGTTTGGGGTGATTTGTGAATATACTTATACAACTGCATTCAAGAGTTACTGCCATATTTCATTATATATAGATTTTATTACTGTATCTGCTGCCATATCCATATATAGTGAACACAGCATTTTATATGAAATTTTACTGTATGAGAATTTTCATTAGATCCATTGATAAGTTTATTTATTCTATATTGCTGTCAAGAATGATAGACATATTGCCATCTTCTTGCCATTTGCCCGTTAATTTTTATGTAGAAATATCAATATTCTTAATTTATTTCTATTTGAGTTCTATTCCCGCCTTTCCACTAAAAAGCATATAGAAGTAGTTTCCTGCTAGCTTTCATTTATGTTCACTTTAATAATGTGTATTCTTCACAGAATCATCAAAATGCCAAAAGCAACATCACAGCTGTGGCAATACAATCTCTGCCCCTTTCACACATGCTTGCAACATCATGGTACACATAGAAAAGAGGTGGAATTTGCATCATGATGCTGGTTTCATTACTTGTCCTCCCTTCCCCTTCGGATGCCTCTGAGACTTCAGTTCTGCTATTCCAAGTCTTATAACAGCCTTTATAAATGTAGACATAAATAATCAGTTGCTAAACTGGGTGGCAGGTTTTGATTTTTGTGCTGCTTTGCTCCTCTGTGCTCTTTCAAAAACAAGTTGGGTGGTTTTGCATTTCTTCTGATGAAAATGTTGTCTTCAGCATGCTCCTGTCAGTGAAAGTATTGGATGGCTTTTAAACAGAACACTTTAAATTTACTGTAAATCTAAGAATCTTATAACTATATTAGGGAGCTTGTTCCGTACCTTATGAGCCTTTTTTCACCTTAATTAGGCATTTTTACTGCCAATATGTGAAGCAGCAGCCATGAGGAAAGTGGTTAAAGTATACCAGGAATGGATCCAACAGGAGGAAAAGCCCTTATTCATGAAAGAACCAGAGGAAATTGTTTCATCTTTGAACATAGACAGTGATGAAAACATTGCAGAACATAATTCATCAGAGAAAGGAAAAGAAAGAGAGGAGGTAAAAACATCAGAAATCATTCTTTGATTTCTCTTTTTCCATCTCTATGCAGCAGCAGCATCTTCATTCATTGTACATTTAAATAAATATATATAAAAAAGATTGTGAGATCCAAGTTTAAAATTATCTAGTGTAACCTGTTCCTGGAAGGAAAGGAAATATAAGATGAGTATGTATAATGCAGTTTTTATACCTAACAAGCTCAGTTGAAGATTAAGTGAGAAAGAATATGTATCTGAGCACTATAAAACTGTTGGAAATTTTTGGCCATTCTTAGACTAAAATATTATGTTTGTGGATTATATTTCCACCATATTTTGTAGGTCCCAGAATTGATTCTGGCTGTTTTTAAATAAAACCCAGTTCTTCATGAAGAGGAGAAGGTACAAATTAGACGCTGGGGGTGTTTAATTCTGTTTAAATATGATTGGCCGTGAGATTTTCATGGTTCTCTACACAATCAGATAATTATCTTTTTTTTAAAAAAACCATATTTATAAGGCTTGAGGAATGTATAGTCTGGATATAATCAAGGTTTATAAAAGCAGTACATTATTGAAGTTTGATGGTGGCAGTAGCAATGGATTAATTTTCTCCTAGAAGAAACAACAGAGTTTATTGTGACAGATTAAAGACTGGCTGGCACATTGTTTGAAAATTACAGTTCATTTCATTAATAGTATGAGGTCCTGCTCTTAATTACAAATATATTTGTATGTGCTATATGGGGTAGATTATAAACAGTAAGGTCTGAGAGAAATGTAATGCAAAAAGTACAGGGATAATTAGATTATAACTAGTGTTCTTTAACAAAAGTGTTGTTGGTTGCAAGAAATGTAACCCAGCTACTTATCTGAAGATTTCATTAGAAGAAGCTGACAGATTGCTATGCTGGTACTTTCACTGAATGCTGATAATGTTAAGGGACTAGAAATAATTCCTCATTTTGTGGCTGGTGCTGATCAGAGAAGGGAAATTTAAACTATGTCTGTTTGTCTGTCAGTCTCTGTCTCTGTGGATATTTGGAAAGAAATAATCATGTGTATTTTAGGAAAGTACAGGTAGTTCCTGTCCTGTTCGAAATTCAAATTGGACAAGAAATGGTTGTTATCAGGAAGTTCCCTATAAAATATCTGAGTTGGATAACCTGGAACAAGGTATACGAGCTGGAATACAAGCAGTACTACAAGTAAGCATCTGTTTCCTTCTGTTTTCCTGCATAACATTTTCCAGTGTTCTTTTGTTGTACATTTTCCAAATATCTTTCCTGAATACAGGTAGTCCTTGAATTATGACCACAATTGGGACTGGAATTTCCATCGCTAATCAATGTGGTCGTAAATTTTGACGTCACATGACCGTATCGCTTAGCAGCGGCAATCCCGGCAATCCCTGTTGCTGTCGTTAAGTGAATTCCACCGGTTGTTAGCTGAGGACCCACCCCAATGCAAGCCATTCCAGGCTTGGTCCCTCCCAGCCCTGAGCCTTGGTAAGGTAAAGGACTGCCTCTAACTCCCCCCACCTGCCTATCTGCCCCCCCATCTCTGCCCTTCTGTCCACCCTGCACCCTGCCTTGCAGGGCAGCAAGCAGCCCCAGAACCACACAGCTCTGGGGCTGCTTGCCACACTGCGGCTCAGGGGCTTCTTGGTGCGCCGTGGCTCTGGGGCTGTAAGAAGCCCAAGCCACAGCATAGCGTGAAGTCTAAGCCGCCCCAACAGCACAGCGCAAAGCCGCAGCATCCTGGAAAGCCCCAGCAGTGTGGCACAAAGCTGCAGCCCAGCACCATGGCACGAATGCAAAGCCCCTAGCTATCCCAGGAAGCCCCAGCTGCCCCAGCCCAGCTGCCCTTGCTGCCCTGCACTACGAAACCTCTGTTGCCCTGCAGTCTGCCACCCCATCTGACCTTCACCATCTTCTTGCTCCCACTGCTGATGAGGTGTGTCCGCCCTGGCCCTTCGCGAGGCAGCTGCTGGCCATATGAGGCCATCTTCCCCAGGTCTTGCGAGGAAACCACTGTGCATAACCTTGGGAAGAAAGCCTCATGCGGCCATAAGCTGCCTCGTGAAGAGCCAGACCGGGCATGCTTGGTCAGCAGGAACAAGACAACGAAGGTCAGCTAGGGCGGCAGGGGCCGTGGAGTGCAGGGGGCCAAAAGGTGGTGGAGGGAGATAGGTGGGTGGGGGGAGTTGAAGCGCCCCTGCAGTTGTAAGTGTGGGCAGGCTGCCAAGTGCACGTATTTTGATCATGTGACCGCGGGGGCGCTGCAACAGCCACAACTTCGGGCAGTGGTTGTAAGTCCCTTCGTTCAGTGCCACCGTAACTTTGAATGGTTGCTGAACAAATGGTCGTAAGTCGAGGACTACCTGTATAAATGGATGCAATATGCACTAGAACTAAAAATGTTTTAGTTTTTTTTTTTTGTCATTGTTGGATGTTCTGGTGAGATGAGATAATGATGGACATCTAAACTACAAATTTTGAGAAAGGAGACTATTACTTCAGTGCTGCATCAGAACACTTCTCCCAGCTAAAAATATATGAGATCGCTAACGGATAGAGCTGACAAAGTACATAATGCAGTTTGCAAACCAAAATATTCAACACTTATATAATGCCCTTCTAAGTAATGGATATACTAATAAAAGATAAAATTAAGCAACAAAAAAATCAGAACATCCAAAGAAGGATTATGGATAGCATACAGATGTTCCATACATCTGAGGTATAATTGGAAGGATGAGAAAAGTACTAGACCAAAAAAATATAGGAGTACTGTCAAATGAGAAATATCTATCTAAAAAATTGTGTTTTTCCTTGCACTTTTTCAGTGCAAGGGAGAGGATGCTTCTTTTCAAGGAGGGGCAGCTTGCACCTGCAAATTGCTTTGGAAACAGCTGCTAGCCTTCTTATCACTCTGAGCAAGCAAGCTTACACTAGAACAACTGCTGCCCTGTAATAAGAGTAAACTCCCAAAACTAAGAACCAAGAGAGAATATAAATAAACTTCCAGCATGAGGACAGTTATATTGGATGACTCAGTATTGCATAGGATGCAGAATTAAAGAACAAGGGCCAAATCACAAAATAAACCTGTAGAACATTACCATCCTGGCACAATCTAACAGTTATTTTCCCACAATTATTAGGGAGAAAATAGAAATGCATAAACATCAAAATAATTTAATTAGGAAGAAAAGTTATCAACTGTCATCTACATAGTGGTTAGCAATTGGTTGTGAGCATTCCATATGATTGAACCCTGGTGGCTTATGGAAATGTGGTATCTCTTGCCATATTCAGTTTGAGACCTGTTGTGAAGAAGCTAGCAGCATGGCTACCAAAATGTCTGCACATATTCACTGTGTTTCAGAGAACCATTCTGAATTTGAAAAATTCTGATCTGTATTTTTTTTGAAATGCCTTTTTACTGATTAAGGAATGCCCAATTAGATTTTATTCAGTTAATCCAGATGAATTTGTTTCTTCATTATAATCAATGTGGTAATATTTAGCTGATTTCTCAGTATAATCGTTTTTATTTCTTTTAATCACAGGTTTTTATAACAAATTCCTCAAATATATTTCTTCTTGAGCCAGCAAATGAGATTAAAAGTTTGTTAGATGAACATACAGATATGTGTAAACGCATTCTTAATATCTACCGTTACATGGTGGTACAAGTAACAATGGACAAGAAAACTTGGTAAAGTGTTTATTTTTAAAAAATATGGTACATACTTATCTCCCCCTTAATGTAACATTTCCCCAGTATAAAAATATTGTGAATAAATAAATGTTGGGAGTTGAAAAAGTTGCAAATAATTGATTTCATAGCCTAATGCAGCCTTTCTCAACCTTTTGACCCTGGAGGAACCCTTGAAATATTTTTCAGGCCTCAGGGAACTCCTGCACATTCAGGCTCAAATAAAGGCCACGAGTTACAAAATTATTATATTCATTTCATGTGTAGGTCTGTATATATGCATTAACAGTGTTCTTAAACTAAAAATAAAGAATGAAACATACCTCTTTAATGTGAAGTTGCCCAAATTTGAAATAATGTTTTAAATAAATCATGATCTCCCAGGGAACCCCTAGGGACCTCACGCAGAACCCTAGGGTTCCATGGAACCCTGGTTGAGAAACCCTGGCCTAATGTATCTCAAATGTGTATTATGATATAAATATGTAATAGATCTCTGTATGTCTTTCTGAGTTTATTGTAATGAGAAGATACAAGAAGGCATGCACAGATTTAGATCCAAAGTGGGCAGAATTGCTTTGAATCTGGTGTGGTCACCTACACTTTACTTATAAGCAGATCTTTAAAACTTTTTTCCCCCACGAATATATACCTTTGTTTTTTGTTTGTTTTTGTTTTCTAGAGAGTGCCCCATATTGAGAATGAAAGTTAATTGACTTTAAATGATACTAGACTAATGTTGCTTTGCAGGGAACAGATGCTGCTTGTGCTGCTCCGAGTAACAGAATCAGTATTGAAAATACCAACTCAAATTTTTCTACAGTATCAAGGAAGAAAGAATTTGACTTTAGCAGGAAGACTTGCTGGTCCTCTTTTCCAGGCAAATTAATACATTTTAATATTTTAATTATTCCAAATATTATAGATGAGGTGTCTTTCATTCATTAGTTTACTGTCTGAAGTGATTAGTTATTTACATTTTTATAAGTTAGCTTTCAGAGCAGTTTGTCTTATTGTCTGAATGCTCAATGCTGAATATTTTTATTTATGAATAACAGAAACACCAGATGAAGTGTATTCATCTTTAAATATTTGTGCTGGTTTGTTTACATGAAAACAGTTAATTGTCTGTAATGGAGCTAAAACTAAGCCGTGTGTACAGCAACATCAAATAGTACAGTTGCTGGTGGTCTATGTCATTTAGATGAGGGGCCATGTGTTTGGTCATTAATGCACATTTAAAACAAATAGAATTCCCTATACATGCATAACCAAGTTCTATGAGTTTTGCTAATTTCACTGGATAACTTAGGGCAGTGCTTTCCAAAGTGCCGCCGTTGGCGACACACCAACGGCGGCGCAGGGGGGCGCGCGCGTGCACAGCGGCGGCTGCATGGTGGCGGCGGCGGCCTCACTAAAATGCGGAAGCGCTGATGGCACGCCGCTGCTGTCTTCGCTGCCATGCACACTGCCGCTGCGCGTGCCCCCATGCCGCCGCTTCGCAACACACTAAACTCTGTGTTGCGACACACAGTTTGGAAAGCTATGACTTAGGGCATTATCATCATTTAATAACTCATGACTTTATTATCATATATCAAACAGACATTGAAAGAACAGACATTAGTGTGTGTGTTTGTGTGTGCGCCTTTAAAAGTAATTCACCTAACTGATAGAAGATAGGCTAATATCAAATGCCAAAAAAACCTGGCAAAATCTGTAAGGTTTAACCACCTCCTTCACATCCTGTTACTAAGTTTTTAAAGATATTTGGTGGCTACCTTCAGCAACAGAATGCTGGACATTATTACCTGCTTGTGGAAGTATGTGTTTGGCTACTTTTGGAAAACAGATATTGGGCTAGTTAGATGGACTCTTGGTGCTGTTATGATGTTGGCCAGATTCCACTACAAATTAACTCCTTCCAAAATTGTTTTTATCTAATGTATGTAGTCATCATTTTTTCTCACATATATTTGTGATGTAGTGGGTCATCCTTATATATGTGTAATTTTATATATAAAATTATTGAACATTAATTTTATATACTAGAATGCTTCTGGAGGATGAGTGAATTCAACCATATGTTATATATCAAAAGATGCACCCAGTTGTGGTCTGGGGAAGATGGGGCCAAAGCAAGGCAAGTGGACAAATTAAGAAGAAAAAGGATATACATTTGCATGTACAGGTAGTCCTCACTTAACAACCACAATTGGGACTGGAATTTCGGTCACTAAGCGATGTGGCCGTTAAGCAAATCTGACCCGATTTTATGACCATTTTTGTGGTGGCTGTTAAGTGAATCATGTGGTCATTAAGCAAATCACTCAATTCCCTGTTGATTTTGCTTGCCGGAAGCTGGCTGGGAAGGTAAAAAATGGTGATCGTGTGACTGTGGGATGCTGTGACGGTCGTAAATGTGAACTGGTTGCCAAGTGCCCAAATTGCGATCAACTGCAGGGATGCTGCAATGGTTGTAAGTGCAAGGACCAGTCGCAAGTTGGTTTTTTCAGTGCCGTTATAAATCCGAACCATTGCTAAACAAATCGTTGTTAAGCGAGGACTACCTGTATATATACATATACATATACATATACATATACATATACATATACATATACATATACATATACATATACATATACATATACATATACATGAATGATTGATTGATTGATTTATTAATTAATTAGATTTATCACCGCCCATCTCCCCCGAGGGGGACTCTGGGTGGTTTACAACAGAATACAACTCATTAAGTCTAGGAGCGAGTGGGACTGTCTTATCTCCGGGGGAAGAATGTTCCATAGGGCAGGGGCTACAGCAGAGAAGGCACACTTCCGTGACTCCGCAAGATGGAATTCTTTAACTGATGGGGTCCGTAGCATGCCCTCTCTGCATGTCCGGGTGCAACGGGATGATGTGATAGGGATGAGACAGTCCCTTAGGTAACCCATATATATATATATATATATAGAGAGAGAGAGAGAGAGAAAGAGAGAGAATGAATGTATGGGTATATGTGTGTGTGTGTGTGTGTGTGTGTGTATGTATGTGTATGTACTGTATGTGTGTATGTATGTATATAAAAACTGCCTCTAACAGCAGCTAGTCTGATGCTTCCAAAATGGATGGAAGAAAACCTAAGCAGACAGAATTTTCTCATATATGCCAGTGTAATCATCAAGTAAAGATAAACTTTTCAAATCAGATAGATAAAATGTCAAAACAAAAGATTACATTTGGATATCTATAAAGAAGAAACATGTACATTATAACGGTAAAGAGGTTAATTGCAGAATATTCTTGGAATAACATTTTATATAAAATTTATCTTTATAACTTCTTGGATTTTTTTTGATCAACTTCTTATTCATAACCCTAATCCAAACAATACTTACACTGTTTTCTAGCTTTTTTGCTGCTGTCAGACTTAATTGTTAGATGTAACAGGGTGTGTGGAGGCTAGTTCAACTCCTCCAAAAGGCATATGCAAGGACAGCTTGCCTTCCCCTAGTCTACAGGGAAGGTGAATGTTGAGAGATACAGAGAGGGAAAATGGGCTTAGTTGAGAAATGGAGTTGCAAAAAAAGGGTTCTGGCAAGAAAATGAGCAAAAAGGAAAGTGGTTAGACAAAAGAAGGAAAGGTTAGTAGAGAAAGGGATTCATAGAGATCTTTAATGATGTAGGATGAAGAGAAAGACATGCAGAGAGAGAAAAGGTTAAACAGACACTGAAGCTGTATTACCAACTCACAGCAAAACATCTATTTCCACAGTTAATTAACTATGCAGCTTTCATAATTTTAATAAGTTAAAAATGACTGAGACTTCAGTTTCTTCTGCCATAAAATATGTGTTTTCCTCTTTTATATTTCTGTTTGTAGACTCTTATAGTAGCTTGGATCAAAGCAAATCTAAATGTGTACATTTCCCGAGAACTTTGGGATGACCTCTTAGCAGTATTATCATCACTGACTTATTGGGAAGAGTTGGCCACAGAGTGGTCATTAACTATGGAAACTCTAACAAAAGTATTGGCTAGAAACCTATACAGCTTGGACCTCAGTGATCTACCACTGGATAAATTAAGTGAGCAGAAACAAAAAAAGCATAAGGGCAAAGGTAAGACATATTATTCAGGTGTGATGAAGTTGAAAAATTGTGATCCAAGGAGAAATGAGTCCAGATCAAGAGTTAACTTTTTTTAACAAAAACCTTCTTGCGAGACTACCAAAAAATACAAAGGCTTTATATTAGAATGGGAAGAGAAGGAACCATCCTGGAAGAAGACAGGAGCAAACCACTTCTGTATTGTTGCCAAAAAACCTAAATGGCTAAGTCCCTGTAGTCCCCCAAAGTCAAACTTGGCTCAAGGGACTCTGTACAAGAAAAAGAAGTACATTTCTTAAAGGATTGCTGTAAGAATACATTCAAATTTGAACTGATAGGCAGACATGGTAGATTATATATAGGGGGGAAAGCTTTGCTTATATGACTGAAATGATGCATAATAATAGTGATGAAGTACTTTATTGTTATTGAAATAAGTCTTGGCTGTAGTTTAATAAATGTATCATTGAGTCAAGATCATCAATTAAACTTTTATTGTAATAGCATTTATCTTCATTTCTTATAAAGTCACTCTAAATTATTATGGATACAATTCTCGTTAGTGTATGTGTGTATGCTCCCCCATCAGGTATTGGACATGAGTTTCAAAAAACATCTGTGGACAAATCATTTTCGAAAGGCTGGAGCCGTGATCAACCTGGGCAGGCCCCAATGAGACAGCGCAGTGCAACAACTACGGGATCTCCAGGAACAGAAAAGGCTAGAAGCATAGTGCGACAGAAAACAGTTGGTATGTTACAGAGAACATAGGTATTGGGGGTGCAAAATTAGAAGGAAAAATAATAGTTAAATACTTCTAACTACACATAAATGATTTCCTACATATGTTTTATCTATATTGTGTTTATTTACAGTATGTGTGTGCATGTTTTAGGCAGTTTTATGTCCTGTATTGGATGAAACAAGTATGACTGCAGAATATAGATTATTTAGCAGATGTATCCAAATATGTAGTCATTATATTCTGGTACTATAAATGCACCACATAACAAAGCTGGTATCTAGATTTGACATTTTTAAAAATGGCTATTATAGGTATGTCTTCTTGAAGTTTGGTTATTTTCTGAAGTAGGTAATATGATTTCAGTTTTTATTTTGCCTTCCACTGAAGTCTTAGACTCAGTCACATAATCTCATTGTGAAAATAAAAATATAATTAATAACAAATATTAAAAGAGTATTAAAAGGCTGCTTAAAACTACCATAAATAAAAAATGTGCAATTAATTGCAGAAGTTACTTAGGTTTTGAATTTCTACAATTTTGGAATAGATGCTAAAAAAAACACCGAATGCTCCCTGTGGCGATCCACTCCTTTGATATTAATTTAGAAACTCTAATCACAAGCCATGGTAGGATATGGAAAAGTTCTTTAATTAATACAAGTGAATAGAATCAATGCAAAGAGCAGATTGAGCAAAAGCGCGCACAATCACAACTTTAAACATGCCAGTTCCCACTTACTCCTCACCAACCCCTCCCCTACCGACTCAGTTCCCATAACTCTAAACTGTTAGTCCTTTGATGCTCCCAGCTGAATGGCCTTGGAGTCTGGTTCCTGTCTCTCCACCCCCCACATTCCAATGCCTTGTATTCCCTGCCTATCTCTAACGCTTCTTCTAAAGTCCTGCAAGCATGCTAACTAATTACTGCCCATCTACCTACTAACTACAAACCTGATCTACCTAATAACTACAAACCCCATCTACCTCTGGCAGGATGGTAATGATATCCTGACACTCCCATTTTCTGAATTTGATAAAGAGATCAGTGCTGTGTTGCCTAATATTTAGAAAGTGTAAAAAGATAAGAGAAGCTAATCTTAAATAATGCATTTCTAATACATGCAGGTTTTCCAGATACAACATTTCAGTGGTTTGATAAAATTCTTAATAAGCATGTAAGAACAATGATTAAGTAAAATAATAGCTTATAGTAATGCACACTTTTCCAAAAATATATAGAATAATAATAAGATACTTTTTGCAAATTGTTAACACATCAGATGGTAAATCATAAAGTTGCCAGCAATTTTCTGGCTAATGTTTGAAAACTACAGATATATAGGCTGAGTCTTAAAAATCATTAAAATAGATTAATAAGAAGTTCAGTTAGGAGATTATGACACAAGAATTCTCTTCAGGTTCAACATTTGATTTGTAATCAAACTTATTTGTCTTATGCAAAGTATTTTACCTGTATTGACCAAGATGAGTAAGCCAAATGCCAAAATTGCTTACTAGGAAGACATACATAGGCATGCATTTAACTGTGTTAAATTTCCATTATTCTCCGTCCCCCGTCTTTAAGATCTATAAGCCATAAAAGCTATACAGGTTGAAATAGTGGATAGTCAGCAAGGATTATCTGTCCTTTTAGTCATAAAAGGCTGGTGAATAAACCAAACTGCAGTATAATTACAAAGCTGAGGAAGAATTGAAAGAAATCACAGTAATACCTTGCAAGATTATCATAGTATTGTCTTCAAGCTTTAGTTTTAAATCAAAGTATTTGAAATGCACAGCAGACAGCAATTTGTTAACTAGACAATTATCATATCCATGTTGGTAAAGGCCAGAGAGCAATTTTAAGCTAATGAAAGTGAATATATGACAGGCTAGAGCAATAATCTGAGCCACCTGGCAGCTTAATCAAGAAGCAAACCTAATCCAGTCAATATGAACCTTGTATGCAGTCCTGCAGATCCCATCTTTAAGGTCTTGTCCAGCTCTTGTCTTAACACAAACTTCCTACGAAATGTAAAGTATATGTTTTGCATGCAGATAGTCCTAGGTTCAATATCTGGCATCTCAGCGTACGAGTGGGAAAGACTTCAGAGCTGCAGTCAGTCATTGTAGGCTTAGTCTGTCTTAACCTGATGCCCTCAAAATGTTTTTGGACTAAAATTTTCATCATTCCAAGGCATGAAGTGAATTCTAATCCAACACATCCAGAAGGTGCCAATTCAGGACAGTTGAATCGAGCAAAGCTTGCATGGGGTTTTGATGATTAGATTATATATAAATAGAATATATTAGACAAGAAATGTATATGAAAGTTATATGAATAGCCAGCATGTAAGAACAAATTACTTTTCTCTATTCCTATGACCATAGATAGATCGGAAGTTGTCCAATTTCTATGTCTGTTTTCTCTTTCTTTCTTTTGCTTTACTACACTTTTTTCTCCTCTTTCCTTAATTTGTACTTCTATTTCTGTTTCATTTTCAACTTTTAACTTTGTATATTTAAAATCTTAATAAAATTTATATATAAAAAGGACAGTTGAATCAACAAAACAGAACTAGTTCCCTAGGTTTCTCTTGTTAGTCACCTTCCATCTTTACCAAACAAAATTAATTTCAAATCCCAAATAGATCTAATTTTATGTACTTAATAGCTTATTTTAATTTCAGTAATGACCCCATAATCACTTTTTAAACACTGTACTAGTATATTTTCTGCAATTTATAAATAGCCTTATCCAGATGTTCCATTGTATAAACATAAAGGAGAAAGATATTCTTCCTAATTTTACTATATACATATACATAAGTTTAAAATTCCAAATATTTGAACAGCATTTTCATGTATATATGTATACGCCATCTAGGTATAATTCTACAGCAATCAGGTAATGTTATTGTTATTAATCTTCAAATTAGTTAGTAGTAGTACTATGGAATCATTTCTAGGACCCTGCAAAATATTCAGAAGAGGTGACTCACACTACATAGATGTGAGAAGAAATCACATTTTTTTCATACCATTAAAGCACCTGCATCTTTTGTAGCACTCATGTAGCTGCTTTGAAGGCTGTTAGAAATTTATTCTGGGACCACTTGAAATGAAGTGGGTATGCAAACACACACGCAGGAACATCTGGAAATAGCTTGGCTGCTTTAACAATTCAAAGAGAAGTGCTTTCTTTGTGCTCCTACACATTACAAAGTGCCTTGTTTGCATGCTTTGCATATCCCTGTTAGGTCATTCCAACTGTAATCTGTTTTTCTGCAGGCCCAAAGCCAAGTTTCAAAGTAGTTTATGTCTGTTCTGCTCCAAATATATTGTACTTCCATGACATGACATGTCAGGAATTCTGATGCAAACTAATACTCTGTGGTTTTCATTCTTTGAGGATTGAAAGAAAATTTTGGTATATTGATACCTTGAAACCCTCAGCAGGCAGTGTTCTGTCTTCTTTGTCACATATAATGGACAGGTATTCTTCATCTGCAACATCAGTTGTTAGACTGTAAAGAGAAAGTGTAGGGTAAATAGAGTGAAAAACAGATGTTTTTCAATACTTTTTAGAGGCCATAACAGAGTCAAGTTTGATATAAAATCAGATTAAACAATATGCAGATTGTATGAGGTGTACATATGAGTGAAAGAGCTGGAGACAGGTGGGAATGCGGATCAGATAAGCTTATTGTGCAGGCTACAGTTCTTTAGCCTGCACAGTACAATGAACTGCAGTCCTTACAGTGTTTTAGTCTTTTGTTTTAGTCTGCATGCTCCCATGAAGAAACATTTTTTTCAGAAATAATTTTTCAGGAAGATTCAAAGTAAAGCCCAGAAAAGTTCCAATACCAATATAGAAACTTGTTTGTATTTCTCTGGATGTCAACCATAGTGTAGAAGGCAAATAAGTTCATTTTTTAAATTTCTAAACTAGTTTTGGGTCAGCAGTAATCATGTTGCTTACAGTCATCAGTTTATGTACAACTTTCTGACTGGTTTTGAATGTGAGTGAAGAAACAGTTGAATATTTGGGAGAAAATAAAGTATTCCTGTGTCTCTTATTTACAAATGAAACTGGAGTAATTGCTGTTTCATCTCACATGCAACCTCTCAGTGTGTATGTCCTAGTGTAACATTTTAAAAAATCCCGATTTCTTTCCACAAAATGAATTTCATGGAGTACTCATTTTAGTATCTGTGGCTTGAATCATGTCAACTGGATTTCTATTTTCTTAGTGGAAACGTTTCACTCCTTATCCAAGGAGCTTCTTCAGTCTGAGTAAAGTTAGTAAGGGAATCCTTAAATATGTTTCTAGGCTGGCTGTGTGACCTTGCACCTGGGGCTAGGTCATGGTTATTTTTGAGATGTTTGTTTCTAAGTCCCTTTATCATCTAAAGGAGGATCGTTAAGATTACCCTGCTGCTGTTGAGCTTGTGAAATGGTCTTAATCTTCCTAGGCACAGAAGACAAAGCAGGAAGGAAGATAGGGGAAAGGTTATGCCTGAGGCCCCCACCTCTATTCAAGGAAGGATTTTCCAAGTTGGCATGAATGGATTCCTTGACCCCTCTCTCAAACCACCTATCTTCTCTGTCTAAAATGTGAACATTAATGTCCTCAAATGAATGTCCTTTTTCCTTTAGATGAAGATAAACTGCTGACTCTGGTCCTGTGGTGTTACTTCTCCTGTGTTGGGCCATCCTCCTGTACAAAGGTTGTTTGGTTTCTCCAATGTAGAGTTCAGAGCACTCCTCACTGCACTGGATTGCATACACTACATTGCTTTCCTTGTGTTTTGGAGTTTGATCTTTGGGGTGTACAAGCCTCTGTCTCAGTGTGTTGGTGGGTTTGAAATATACAGGTATGTGGTGTTTGCCAAATATCCGTTTTATCTTTTCAGACACGCCAGCCATGTAAGGAATGACCAGGTTCTTCCGTTTACTCTGAGTCTCAGCCCTATCTGTTGCTGTTTTAGGTCTGGTAGACTTAGATTTGGTGAAGGCCCAATTTGGATATCCACAGGCCTGCAGAGCTGTTCTCAGATGCTGCTTTTCATTCTTTTTGGAATCCATGGAGGTGGGGATGGTTTCTGCTCTGTGTGACAATGTCCTGATGACTCCTAGTTTGTGCTGCAGTGGATGGTGGGAGTCAAACATCAGGTATTGATCTGTGTGTGTGGGTTTCCTGTAGATCCCTATTTCTAGCTTGCCACCGGTCCCAATGAGGACTTCACAGTCTAGGAATGCCAGTCTGTTGTCCTTGGTGTCTTCTCTGGTGAAGCTAATGTTGGCATCTATAGTGTTTATATGGTCCGTGAAGGCCTGTACTTCCTGGGCCTTGATTTTGACCCAGGTGTCATCCACATACCTAAACCAGTGGGTGGGCACCGTTCCCTGGAATGTGTTGAGTGCTTTCTTCTCCACTTCTTCCATGTATAAATTGGCCACAATGGGTGACACAGGAGAACCCATGGCACAGCCGTGTTTTTGTCTGTAAAAGTCACCTCTGTATGTGAAATAAGTGGTGTTAAGACACAGGTCCAGAAGATGGCAGATCTGGTTTGGGTTGAGATGGCTTCTCAACCCAAAACTTTCCCCTGGAAAGGAGAAGCCATCTCAATCCAAACCAGATCTGCCATCTTCTGGACCTGTGTCTTAACACCACTTATTTCACATACAGAGGTGACTTTTACAGACAAAAACACGGCTGTGCCATGGGTTCTCCTGTGTCACCCATTGTGGCCAATTTATACATGGAAGAAGTGGAGAAGAAAGCACTCAACACATTCCAGGGAACGGTGCCCACCCACTGGTTTAGGTATGTGGATGACACCTGGGTCAAAATCAAGGCCCAGGAAGTACAGGCCTTCACGGACCATATAAACACTATAGATGCCAACATTAGCTTCACCAGAGAAGACACCAAGGACAACAGACTGGCATTCCTAGACTGTGAAGTCCTCATTGGGACTGGTGGCAAGCTAGAAATAGGGATCTACAGGAAACCCACACACACAGATCAATACCTGATGTTTGACTCCCACCATCCACTGCAGCACAAACTAGGAGTCATCAGGACATTGTCACACAGAGCAGAAACCATCCCCACCTCCATGGATTCCAAAAAGAATGAAAAGCAGCATCTGAGAACAGCTCTGCAGGCCTGTGGATATCCAAATTGGGCCTTCACCAAATCTAAGTCTACCAGACCTAAAACAGCAACAGATAGGGCTGAGACTCAGAGTAAACGGAAGAACCTGGTCATTCCTTACATGGCTGGCGTGTCTGAAAAGATAAAACGGATATTTGGCAAACACCACATACCTGTATATTTCAAACCCACCAACACACTGAGACAGAGGCTTGTACACCCCAAAGATCAAACTCCAAAACACAAGGAAAGCAATGTAGTGTATGCAATCCAGTGCAGTGAGGAGTGCTCTGAACTCTACATTGGAGAAACCAAACAACCTTTGTACAGGAGGATGGCCCAACACAGGAGAAGTAACACCACAGGACCAGAGTCAGCAGTTTATCTTCATCTAAAGGAAAAAGGACATTCATTTGAGGACATTAATGTTCACATTTTAGACAGAGAAGATAGGTGGTTTGAGAGAGGGGTCAAGGAATCCATTCATGCCAACTTGGAAAATCCTTCCTTGAATAGAGGTGGGGGCCTCAGGCATAACCTTTCCCCTATCTTCCTTCCTGCTTTGTCTTCTGTGCCTAGGAAGATTAAGACCATTTCACAAGCTCAACAGCAGCAGGGTAATCTTAACGATCCTCCTTTAGATGATAAAGGGACTTAGAAACAAACATCTCAAAAATAACCATGACCTAGCCCCAGGTGCAAGGTCACACAGCCAGCCTAGAAACATATTTAAGGATTCCCTTACTAACTTTACTCAGACTGAAGAAGCTCCTTGGATAAGGAGTGAAACGTTTCCACTAAGAAAATAGAAATCCAGTTGACATGATTCAAGCCACAGACTGTTCCACCTGGATGACTGAGAACCTTCATAGTCATTTTAGTATCCTTTGCAGGTATTCATAAGATAATAGATGCTGTTGTCAGTGTTTATCCCACTCCCATTACTTTGAAACCTAGTGGAAGGCAGTTCACCAAAATCTAGCTCTAAAGTCGTCAAGAGGAAGCAAGCCAGTACACAAAGGAATGAGTCCTTTTTTCCTTGTGAAAATATCAATATAACCAGAGGAAAAAAATCCATTCTGTTCCTTGCATTTTCTTGTACTGTAGTTTGTTTCAGTGTACAAGAATGATAGTGATTTGATAATGGAACTACACTTTCCCAAAAAGTCTTCCTATTACATAGATTTTGGGAATTCCTTCAGAAAATAAAGGCTAATAGCAATATATGAATCTTTCTTACCATGTTATTTATCATTTGGAAATATAACATATTTCATAACCCTTTTTCCTGTTTTTCCCCCATGCATTCTCATCTTAATGTATGATTCAGAATTATGTACCGTATTTTCCGGCGTATAAGACGACTG
The DNA here is from genome assembly GCA_023362775.1 of Charina bottae. Lineage (NCBI taxonomy): Eukaryota > Metazoa > Chordata > Lepidosauria > Squamata > Charinaidae > Charina > Charina bottae. The sequence continues at coordinate 128,353,079 of JALMGJ010000001.1, forward strand.
GGCGTATAAGACAACCCCCAACTTTTCCACTTAAAATATAGAGTTTGGGATATACTCGCCGTATAAGACTACCCCTCTTCAAAACCTGCAGCTTGCTCCGCCCGGGGTGGAAAATATCCACGCCAATCAGCTGTGTGGTGGGGAAGCGGAGTAGAAAGTAAAAAACTGCAGGGAGAAAACAGGGAAGCGGAGTAGAAAGCGAATACCGCAGTAATGCGAAGCGCAGCAGCGCGGGGTGTGTGTGTGAAGGAGAATATTGGGGGGAGGGGTGAGAAAGCTTTAACGATTTAAAGAAAGCTTTAATTGCCTGGGCAAGGCAGAGGGGTGAAGAATACATTTCCAAGCTTTAGCGGAACAAACCATGAAGGAGGAGGAGGAGGAGGAGGGTGATGGGGGAAGTTTGAAAAAGCAGATCCAAGCGCAAAAGTTACTGAGTGAGTACTGAGCAACTCCACTTCCCCGCCGCACAGCTGATCCCCGCCACACAGCTGATCGGCGTTACTGAGTCATTTCAGCCTCCCTCCCTCTCGCTCTCCCTGGTGATGGATCAGTGCGGGGGAGGTCCCACCCTCCGCTCCCTCCCTCCCTCCCTCCCTCCCTTGCCATTTCCTCCCCTCCCGACCCCCCCCCCCCCCCGGCACTGATCCATCACCAGGGAAAGAGAGCGAGAGGGAGGGAGGCTGAAATGACTCAGTAACTTTTGCGCTTGGATCTGCTTTTTCAAACCTCCCCCCATCATCACCACCACCCTCTTCCTCCTCCTCCTTCATGGTTTGTTCTGCTAAAGCTTGGAGATGTATTCGGGGGGGGAGGGCCCGGGTGGAAAATCTCGGCGCCGATCTGGATCTGGAGTTGCACCCGCCCTATAAGACGACACCCGGCGTATAAGACGACCCCCGACTTTTGAGAAGATTTTCCTGGGTTAAAAAGTCGTCTTATACGCCGGAAAATACGGTAGTTCATTTTCTGTGATGTTCAGCTTAAATGATTAGTGAAAAACTGGAGGTATTTTAAAATACTTGATATCATACTATCTTAAAATACTCCCCTTATCAGAAAAATAAAAAGGATGAATTCCGTTTTCATTTTCCACCAGACAGAAAAAATAACAACAACAACAAAAAACTTGTTCCAAGTTTATCATTTAAATGTGTTTTGGGGAAGTATTTTTACAGTTCATTTCTTGAAAACTTCTGGTCAGCACAAGAACAAAACATTCAGTGGTATACAAATTACCCCAATTCTGTTTTATTCTTATGTATCAAATCGAATTATCCATTCCGTCGTATCCGACCCTTGGCGATTCCATAAGCCAGCTCTCTCCATGATTTCCGATCTTATGTATACCACTGTACAAACTCTTTGCCAGTTATTCCTGAATCAACTAGCATTTTTAAGACTTCAGAACAGTATTATTTAAAACTTACTAGGCAACATCTTCATTATAGGTATAAATCCTAATAGGGAGAGCTTATCATTTAAAAAAGGCATTTATTTAAAAATATTTATTTACTGCTTTATGGAAAAAAAGCAATTCAGTACTAGCTGATCTGTGAATTGTTCCTCAGAAACTCCTGTTCATATCTTTTGAACCCTGGGAGCAGGCATCAGATGTTGATTTATAGAATCTTGTAGTAGAAGAAGTTATTTTTGTTGGTTTGGGTCCACTGAACATATCTAGAACTATATAAAAATGAAAAGCAGTTGAAATAACAGACAAGTGGTGGTAAGTCACAGAATCACAATGAAAACGTAATATGAAATAAAATGAATAAAGCACAGTCACAATTAAAATTCATTCTATAGATTTGTATTTGAACCAAATCTTAATAATTAATTTCTCATCCTCAATTGCCCCTTCTCAACTAGATTGCCTTATCAGTCAGTAATCGAAGACATAAATTTGGCCAGTTCAAGTTTCATCTCACATGCAACCTCTCAGTTCAAGTTTTCTCTTTCTGGTAGGGAAGAGACTAGCCTTATAAGTTATAAATCTGATTAGCAGCCCTATTTGGAACTTGGGAACTTTTAGCTTTAAGAGTTACTAAAATTAAAAATAAGAACCTATTACATAGTAAAACAAATATAATGCTAATTCATGTGAGTTAACTGTTAACATAGCAAAGTAAATGTTAATCTCAGAATTAGAAATTTATATTTTTAAAATCAAATATCTCTCTGCCTTCCACCAGAAGAACATTGTTTTAAGAGAATGAGAGATTAATATGAATATATTTTCATGAATTATATTTTAATGCTTGTTTTGTCATAGTTTGATTTCTGTAGTATATGGAATAATATTATCCAGTTTGGGTTTAAACTTGCAAAGGCTTTAATATTAAATAGTTTATATTAAACTTGCAAAGTTTTCAGGTATAGTTGAATCAATAAAAGAGAAAAAGAAAAAAATATATTAAAATTATTGCTTGGTAGGTTGCCTGCTTTCATCTATGTATCTGATGAAATGAGCTCACGAAACCTATGCTTTTTAATAACATTTGTTAGTCAGAAAAGATGCTTACCATACCCCTTCTGATTTTTTGCTTTAGATCTCTATTCAACAAAGTAATAACTTGGTTACCAGTTTTGTTTTCATCTTGCAGAATCTTAGTATCTGACGTATTAGTGAGTCAAAATTCAGTTTGAAGATAAATGTATCAAATAGGTTGTAAATAGATTATAAATTTAATGTTGAGTCTTGTTCATCCCCAAGAGTTTGTGGAAAACTTTTTAAAATCTACACACATTTTGCCCAGTTTGGGGTATCTAGTTATGTGCTTCTACTACTGGAATCAGCATTTGATTTTTGCCTTTCCTATCAAGCATCGTTTTCTAAGTATTTGTCTAAGTATGCTGCTAAAGAATCTTATGTCCTGTGACAGATGAACCCAGACAGCTTTAAACAGCATATAAAAAGTTTTTAAGAAAGTTCTATGGATTTTTAAGTAGTATTTTGTAAGTTGTTGAGCATTCTGAGACCAGGGTTACAAAAGGCACTATTACGTTTAGCTTTTAAAAAATAAACCTTGCTATAAAATGGAGCAGATCAGATAATCTTCCAGGTATGTGACTTTCACCATTTTATTTCATACATCTTAATCTGTTGAGGAATCTTAAATTTTGAAACAGCACTTAAAAGTATGGTTTTATTTTTGCAATCCTTTGTTTTTTCCTCTATTAAAAAAATCCACAATTAATTGTTAGAAGCAGCTTTTGCTATTTAAATCTGTTTTTAATCAAAGAGCCTATTTACCCACAACTCTTTAGATGAGATTACTGTAGCCGTAAACATTGTTCACATGACTGACATTTTTATGAAATGGGGTTTCCCATTTCAACAGAAAGAGTAAGAAGAGGTTATTCCTGCTGATGCTTATTGACTCTGGCCTGCCTCTGGAATCTACCTTGGAGTGAGCTACTGTAGGTATTTCTAGAACAAACATTGATGTTGCCCTTCTCACCTAGTCAGGTCATTTGTCATTTACTTTCTGAATTTCTGATACTGCATCTCTCTCCTTGAAAATAAAATCTTGAATTTTACTGTTTGAAAGGGATCCTTTAACAAGAACTAAATAAGATTAACTGAGTTTTCTGTTACAAACTTATTAGTATTTTTGCAGATCAGGAGCAGCCTAGGTAAAACCAACTACCCTTAAAGATCTGTAAAACAGCAATTCATTTGCTTTTCTAAAGAACTGAAATTGACAGAAGAAAATAATTATACAATTATGAAACAACAAAAAGATTACCTATTTGTTTATCCGTTTCAGTTTCCTAAAATTAAGGAAGTGTTCCAGCTGACATACATTTTTTCTTTAGATTCTCATTGAATGAATACCCCAGAGCTTTGAAAAGCAATAGGAAGTGAGGAAACTAGGTTGAGTTATGAAGAGTGTGTAATTAGCATTTAAAATACCACAATTAATAATGCAATCTTTTTTTCCACTATGATCTTTTAAACATCAAAAGCTAAATTTGTTTTAATTTAAATAAAATATTATTTATTTGCTTAATATTTTTTTCTTTTCATTTCATTAAAAAATGAACTTTAAAAGCAACTACTTAATTTGCTGTGTTGAGGTGGGGAATATGGTAATTTAGATCCAAAAAGTTAAGCAGAAAGTTAGTTGAGATTTCATTTGGTGTTTAAATGCCCCTTTTGTGTTTTGTTTTCTTCATTTTGTCTTATGTTACATTATTTCCATTTACAAGGCACATCTTGCTCTTATTTGTTGTTGTGGCTTACTTTAAATTACAGTGCTTCAACAAAACCTTAGTCTTTGATTTGATGATAATGTCAAATGTCTGTAAATATTTCATTGAAGATTAATAACATTCATTCAAACTCAACCTTTCAGAATATTGGATTGATTCTTTGAACTAATGAAGCCATTCAGAGATTTATTTTTACTACCAAAGTACCTAATTTTAGGTATAGTTGCCACCATTTTTGTATTGCTGCAATTGTCAGAATCATTACCAACAAACTGCTGGCATTAAGTAAAAGCACCCTAGATATTCTATGAGAATTACTTGTTTAGAAAATAATCAAAAGGCAAAATAGGGCAATGCTTTATCTTTGCAAAATCTTCAATTTTTAATTTTAATCTTTAATATTTTTCAAACCCTGATGTAGTGAAAAATAGAGCATTTTAAGCTGCAATCTTACACAAATTTACATGGGACTAAATTCCATTCATTTTGGGCATTTAGTTCCGAATATATGTATATTGGTCTGTCAGTGTTTTACTTTGAATACTGAGGTTTTTTGTACTTATGAAAATATAGGTGTTACTGTTTGTCTTGCATTGAAAGAAATAAATTCAAAATGTTTTATGTGCCCACTGATTATTTTTTCCTTACAGCTCTGCCAATATCTGCCGTGCTGAAATGTTTTAATTTAAATTTTCTTCCTTTTATCTTTGTTTTCTCTGTTGCTGCTTTTTCTGTGACACAACCTTTCATTATAGTCACTCTTCTTTTTTTTCCTTCCCTACTTCTTTCTTTTCCCTTTTTAAAGCCATGAGAAGCCGATCCATTGGTGAATGTGCTCTGCCATCGGCCTATATACGCAGCGCTAAAAGTGCTCCTGTTCTGATCCATACTTCCAAACCCTTCTTGCCTGATATTGTTCTCACTCCCCTTTCTGATGAGCTTTCAGGTAGTGCCACCTCTGCTAATTTCTGCACTCCCTTTTCACTTTTTTAATCCTCCTGCTTTCAAAAATCTGCAAAATCAGTACTTTTTCAAAGTAAAACATTTAGGGGTGGGGAGAAAATAAGGAAGATACAATTATTTCAGTTTTGTGATATGCTATATTTTTGGCTCATTCTGGAACTGTGAGAAGCTAGTGCTGTGCCAATTGCTCTTAAAAATGCAATGTTCTGCCTTTGCAGCTAAATTTTTAAAATTGTTTTGATTCAAGTATCTGAAATATTTTTGAAGTAACTTTTCTTCATGGATGGAAGGACAGGAAAAAGGGTATAATGAATTTTTGAATGAAATGTCAAGGATATTTTCAATATACTGTATAGTAAACTATAATTGCTATTTATTGTTTTGATTTATTTTCTGACATGGCTTTTGCTTATTATAATCAGTATCTTGGGAAATATGTCAGGAAATGCACAATTATTACTAAAAGAGTGTTAGAGTTATTTTACTAAATATTGTACAAATAACTTATACTTTGGATGCAGTTTTACAAGTTCTACAACTATAAACAGTGAGGAAAATAAGAACTGGCTATCATTTTTAGCTGGCTTTTAAAAGTAGAACTTTAGACTGATACTTGTTACTGTGGTAATGAAATCTGTTATCTGTTGAAATGTTTGATGCTCCAGTAAGCCATCTTGTACTAATTTTTAATCTCCATTCCTGCATTCCACGTTAAGTGCTAAATAGTTTGACATGTTTCACACTGATAATTTTTGAAGCAACTCAGTTTTATTTCTTATGCCTCTGAATTGTAAGTAGTAGGTGTGTTATTCTAATTCACAGTTCAGCTATACTGAATTATGTATTGCATACTATAGAAAAAGGCAATTTAAATTCTTTTTTTTAGCATTGCCAGGGTCCCTTTCCCACCTGATTTTAGATTCTTCTAATTAAAATTAGTAAACAGACAAGACATTGGCACGCTGCAAAGCAAAGCATCAGCCTTCAGCATAAACTTTAGTTCAGTGTGTCTTTGATGCCCACATAGACAGCAATGCATTCTTAGAAAATAAAAATGTGCCTACAATATAGGGCTTTGTTTAGGGTTGTGCTCACCTGACTAGAAAAAAGAAAAAGGTAACAGTGATAAAGATAATCCTGGGAGGCTTCATGTGTGTAGTAGGCAACAATGTCATTAGTTTGCCTTCTGCTAAACAACCGTTTTGTGACTGGCCCTGCCTACACTTGTAGCTATTACTGATGGCCATTTTATGAGAATGCTTACAGTAATATCTTAAAATTTCAAATGGGTCCAATAACACAAAAATGGCTTTGATATACCAATATTCCATATTTGGTAACTCTTGTCAGTTACAAGCATTAGGGGTACTGTTAGTGGGAACTCAAACAAAACTCTTTTAACTGGAATACTGTATAGAGTTTCAGATGATATGTATGCTATCTTCCAAGATATTCCATTCCATTCCTATTATCTTCCATTTTTTTTCAACAATTAATATTCCTTGGGGTTTTTATTCCCCTTTAATTTGTTTTCTAATTTTTTGATACTTCTACAAATTGTTCTATCAGGTCTGCTGATAGTTTTGTCTTATGCAATGATCATGCTCTTTGGGTTATATAAGAAATACGAAAATAAATTTACTAGGATTTAAGGATATATCAGAGATTTGAATGGAGTTTCAGAATTAATTGATATTACTGTAGCAATATCTTCAGAAACATTAAGAACTTGGAAAAGGTATGCCTTCACAAAAACCATCAGGGCACCCAGGATTTGGAGTTATAATACAAAAAGAGGCCAAAATGAACATGAACTATTGCCCATTTGGGGTTTGAGTATTTAGTCATGTTTTAAAAAAAGTAAAATGGAATTTCGTCTTCTAAAATGTAACAAGTGAGTTTTATCATAGGTATCCAAAGAGAGCACATACTAAATTTTATATATGTTGATCCCTCAAACTCAAGAGAAACAGCTCCGGTTTCAGTTGTGAGTCCACTTTGAGAATCTTTTGAATAACAGTACATATTTGGTTCCAGAATTTCTTAGCTTTTCCACAAGTCCACCATAAATGATAGAAAGTTCCTTCCTCCTGTATGTATTTCCATCAAACATTTGTTACCCCATTATACCTTTTAGACAGCTTATCAGGAGTAAAATACCAATGGTACATCATTTTATAAAAATTCTCTTTCAAATTATATTTCACAGTAAATTTCATACCTTTGTTCCACATATTCTCCCATTGTTCTGTTATAATACAACAAGAATATACATCAATTTCCATATTCAAACCCTTGCTCTATATCAATCCAAGATCACATTATTTCTATAGATCCTTCCCTTAGCACATATACAAATCACTGATGCAATTGCTCTTTCCCCTTTAACAAATCCAGTCAAATTGTTAAGAGAAAATGAAATCATATAAGCCTTAATATCAAACCAAGTACATATTCTTAATTTTTATCCTACATCAAAATAGACCAGAACATTCACAGTACTTGTCTCCATGTTACACATAAGGCATTTTTCATAAAGAAATCAAACATCCCAACTACCCCCCTTAAAAAGCCAGATTTCTCAGCAGTAAGCCTCCCACAGACCAGAGCCATTTTGTTCTCAACACAATCCCTCAGAAAAACAACCTCAGTATCTTGCAGGCCAAGCTGTAACTCCTTCAAAGTGTGTTCGTCTCCTGGTATTTCTGAAGAGAGTCCATTCTCACTGTCGGGAGAGAGATCTCCCTCTTGATGGAACTCTCCTTCTCCTAGCAGAACGTCCTCAGCCAGTTGACACATTTTAGAGCTGATATTTTCTACAATATCCCGAATATATTGCAGAATAGTTTGACGGGTATCATGGAAAATCTGTTTAAACTCACGACGAAGCTCAGAGCAAAGCTCTGAGAAAATTTCCTTAAGGTCATCCATGTTTCAGGTAGTATATTATGGCGCCCCCTGGATACTTGGCTGGTACAGATAAGATACTAATGGGTTGATGAAAGGCTTCCAAAAGTTATTGAGTGATATTGACAAAGGAGAAAGTATGCAAACCAGCAACTGCGGCACTCGAGGAAAGTAAACAGAAAACTCAAAACAGCAGATTTAACGTGCAGGAAAACATTGAATCCTTCAAATTAAATACAAAAGTAGTAATAGGGAGATAATTATTCTCGGTCCTCCTTAAAATCCAAACGGGAAACAAGCCAAAGATTAAAAAAGAGTTTTGAAATTAATCCAGAAGAAATGATAAGCACCAAGAGATTTCGCCTCTTCTTGTTGTAGGAAGCCTCTCTTGGGGTACACAAACTTTAAAAAATATCTAAACTAGGTGGTTTAGAAATGGGAAAGGCTCGACTTAGTGTCCTTTTAAGGCTGCAGCGTGGTCCGGAAATGATGGAGTCCCCGACTCCCGTCGTCTCTTACCTGATTAGTGCTGTTGGCGGTCCTCAGGCTATGAGGTGACATTCAGGAGTGCAAATGGGATGATTCCGAGTGTTTTCTGTCCATGAAAATACTCTAGGTCAAGGGTCGGAAATGGCGGCTCGCGAGCCAGATCTGGCTCTTTGGCCCCTCGGCTCTGGCTCTCTCTCTCTGTGTGGCCCCGCCGCCGCCCTTTCTCTCCGGCTCGGATCCCGGGAAGGCAGCGGGGGCCTCACAGAGGGAGGCAAGCAGGCAGGCAAGCGGGCGGGCGGGCGGCCCGGGCCGCCTCCTCCTCCGCCGGCGGGAGAGGAGGAGCGGCTGCCTGCGTGCCTCCGCCCGCCCTGAGGGGACCCACCCGGCGCCGGTGGCGGCGGCGGCTCCCCTGAAGCGCGCTGCTTGTCGTTGCCGCCTGCCTCGTTTCCCGCCCACCATCATTTCCTTGGCTCGACGTGGGCGGGCGGAAGCGGCAGCCCCGCCCGCGCCAAGTGGCGGTAGCGCGGCCCCGCCGCCGCCCTTTCTCTCCGGCTCAGATCCTGGGAAGGCAGCGGGGGGCCTCGCGGAGGGAGGCAGGCAGGCAAGCGGGCGGGCGGCCCGGGCCTCCTCCTCCGCCGGCGGGAGAGAAGGAGGAGCGGCTGCCCGCCTGCCTCCATCCGCCCTGAGGGGACCCACCCGGCGGCGGCGGCTCCCCTGAAGCGCGCCGCTTGTCGTCGCCGCCCGCCTCGTTTCCCGCCCATCATTTCCTTGGCTCGACGCGGGCGGGCGGAAGCGGCAGCCCCGCCCGCGCCGAGTGGCGGTAGCGCGGCCCCGCCGCCGCCCTTTCTTTCTGGCTCAGATCCCGGGAAGGCAGCGGGGGGCCTCGCGGAGGGAGGCAAGCAGGCAGGCAAGCGGGCGGGGCAGGCGGGCGGGCGGCCCGGGCCTCCACCACCGGGCCCGCCCCTCTCGGCGCCTGTGCGGTTCCCCCGTGCCCGCTCCGCCCGGACAGACATGCCCCGCTCTGGAGGCCGGGCTCGCCGAGGAGGACCATAACTGCGGCGGCGAACGGCGCGAGCCTGGAGGACTGTTGCTGGCTGCGCCCCCTCCCTCCATGAGCCCCCCGACCCTTCCACGTGATTGGCCCAACTAAGGGGGCTTGGACCCAGGACCACCTCTTCGCCCGACCTGCTGGCAAGGGCCCCGGGAAGCACAGCCCACTTCGCCTCCCCACCTTGAGAGGCCAGGCAGGTCCCGTTCTCCCCCGACCCTCCCAAAATCCAGATTCGCCTTCCCACCCGCCCCAATAAGCCACGTGATTGGCTCCTGCCCGCAAACCTCGCCCCCTTCCACGCGATTGGCCCCCGCCCGCAAACCCCGCCCCCTGGCTCTCGAGCATTTCAAAATGTGCACGAGCATGTCAAAATGGCTCCCGGCATAAAAAGTTTGCCGAACCCTGCTCTAGGTCATCAGGAAAAGCCCGCCTTTGCCCAATAAAAAACCAATGCTGCCAGGTCTGCCCGCTGAGCTTGCCATCTTCCCGGGAAGTCCTCCAGCACATACTAAATTCTTAACAATGTCATTACAAAGAATTTTCTTCTAGCCTTGGCAGACAGCTGCAATAATGTTAATTTGAAATGTATGTAATACCCTAATTGGTTAGAAGAAAATACTATATTCTAAATTGTTTGACAGGAAAGAAAATTGAGCTTTTGCTCTTTTGACTTGTCAAAAGAGGCATCTTCAATGATGCTGTAGCAAATGTGTGTTTAATGGTTATTTATTAATAAATTAGCCTTTAATTTCAATCAGTGGGACTAATTGGGATCAGCAAATCATTTGATGAGATATTTTGCTTGCAAGTGAAGTGCCCTTTTTGATTTGCTTCCTGAAGCACCCTCTCAAAGGCCCAGCATGGCTGGTTCAGGGCAATGGGGAAGTCTTCTGAGAATACTGAGAAAATTTCAGGAGGGCCTCCAAGCAGCCAAGATGACACTTCAAGGGTTTCAGCTGTGGCTGCTTTACACCTTCAAGGAATGGATCCAGAGGAGCAGTTTGCTCATAAATAAAACCAGGAAGTCGGATTCTTTTATACAGACCTATTGTATTTGTGGATTAAAATAATCATGTTATGTTGTCATGCTCAGAATTTTTCTATAATCACATTTTTTAAGAATATGTCATTTTATTCTATAACTGTTTATAGGCTGCAATGCACCACAGAGGTATTTCTATTTTATTTTGGAATATGCAGTCTATGACCAATTTTATTATTCATTACTTGAGAATCACATTTTCTTGAAACATTTATCAGAACTGGTATCTTTAGCCAGTTAACAAAGCAGTTCTGTTTAGTGCATTTATTTATTTATTTATTTATTTATTTATTTGTCAAATTTCTCTGCCGCCCATACAATGACTCTGGGTGACTTACAGATAATAAAATGACAATAAGTAAAAACTGTATAAATACACATAAATACAGGCACAAGTATAAAAATACAAAAGTATAAAATATAAAATTCAAGATGGCAATAGCATCTTATCCTTGGCACAATCACGGTGCCAGCCACCCCCATGAATGGCTGTCCCCCCTCCCATCCCAAGCGAGGTGGCATAACCACATCTTCACCCCCTTCCGGAAGGCCAGGAGAGTGGGGGCCTGTCTTACCTCCGGGGGTAAGCTGTTCCAAAGGGTGGGTGCCACAGCAGAGAAGGCCCTCCTCCTGGACCCTGCCAGTCGGCAATCCCTCATGGACAGGGTCCATAACATGCCCTCTCTGCCTGACCGGGTGGGACAGGTCGATGTAACGGGGGTGAGGCGGTTCCTCAGGTAACCTGGACCCATGCGATGTAGGGCTTTAAAGGTGATAACCAACACCTTGAATTGGACCCGGAAGCAAACTGGTACCCAATGCAGCTCGCGCAGCAATGGTGTTATATATGCCCTCCTTGAGGCTCCTAAGACTGCTCGCGTGGCCACATTCTGGACCAGCTGTAGCTTCCGGATACTCTTCAAGGGTAGCCCCATGTAGAGCGCAATACAGTAGTCTATACGGGAGGTGACTAGGGCATGAGTGACCATTCGGAGGGACTCCTGAAGCAGGAAAGGGCATAGCTGGTACACAACACAAAGTTGTGCAAAGGATCCCCTGACCACAACTGCCACCTGCTCTTTGAGCAGGAGTCGTGAGTCCAGGAGGACCCCCAGGTTCCACACTAGGTCTTTCTGGGGCAGTGCAACCCCATCCAGAACCAAAGATGGTAAGTTCCCAGATATCCGGGAACCCCTAACCCACAGCCACTCCGTCTTGCCAGGGTTCAGCTGAAGCCTGTTGTTCCCCATCCAGACCCCCACAGCCTCCAGGCACCCAGAGAGGGTGGTCAAAGCCTCACTTACATCACCCGGGAGCAAATTACTACTTTCTGTTACGTATCTGTTGCAGAAAGGTAAAGTTAATATCTTTTGACAGACTAGAAGGAGTATAGAAAACCCTAAGAGCTTTACATATCAGTAGTAAGTTTCTAACACCATAGTAACTTTTGCTTTAAAAGGGCACAGACTTTTTTTAATGCACAAAGTCTCTACTCCTTTGTATGAGTGGAGACTTTGTGCATTAAAAAAAAGTCTGCCCTTGTAAAGGCTGCTTCAGTTAGCTAGGGAAATCAGGGACATGGATTCTTTTTGACAGAATGTAATTGATCCATTGGATAGATAGCTCTTTTTCTGAAATTCCTGTGTCTCCCAAAATTTTCTCTGAAGTATTGGAAGATGTGAATAGGAAAATAATTTAATGGCAGTGGATTCAGGAAGAATGGCATATATCCAAAGAGAACTAATTTTCAGGTTAGATGTTACAAAATCCTATTTAATCAGTACAGGAACTCATTTTGAATGGGTAAATGTGGTATTTGTAATTTGTATGAACTGCTTTTATTTATTTATTTGTTCAATTTATATCACCGCCCATCTCCCCCCACAAGGGGACTCTGGGCGGTTTACAACAAAATTGATTAATTAAAAGCATATAAAATACATCATTCTAAATAAATTAGACATAAATATATAAATATATAAAATCCAAGAGGCTATGATGTTGTTTAAAGGAACTCTATGGTGCCAGCCATCCCCAAAGAAGAGCTATTACCCTTCCCATCCCAGGCGAGGTGGCAGAGCCAGGTCTTCAATTGCTTTCGGAAGGTCAGGAGTGTGGGGGCTTGCCTCACCTCCAGGGGCAGAATGTTCCAAAGGGCGGGTGCCACTGCCGAGAAGGCCTGTCTCCTGGAACCCGCCAGATGGAATTCTTTTACAGACGGGGTCCGTAGCAAGCCCTCTCTGCATAACCGGGTGGGGCGGGTCGACGTTCTGGGGATGAGGCTGTTCCTTAGGTAACCTGGTCCCATGCCATGTAGGGCTTTAAAGGTAACAACCAACACCTTGAATTGGACCCGGAAGCAAACTGGTAACCAGTGCAGCTCACGCAGCAGAGGTGTCACATGTGCCGATCTTGAGGCACCCATAACTGCGCGCGCAGCCGAATTCTGGACCAGTTGAAGCTTCCGGATACTCTTCAAGGGTAGCCCCATGTAGAGCGCATTGCAGTAGTCTATATGGGAGATGACCAGGGCATGAGTGACTGTATGGAGGGCATCTCGGTCCAGGAAAGGGCGTAGCTGGCGTACAACTCGAAGTTGCATAAATGCCCTTCTGGCCATGGCCGCCACCTGCTCTTCAAGCAGGAGCAGTGAGTCCAGAAGGACCCCCAGGTTCCGCACCGAGTCCGAGCGGGGTAGTGCCACCCCATCCAGATCTAAAGATGACAACTCCCTGGATCCCGAGGCACCACCAATCCACAGCTACTCCGTCTTACCAGGGTTCAGCTGAAGCCTGATGTTCCCCATCCAGGCCCCCACAGCCTTCAGACACTGAGAAAGGGCAGCCACCTCATCACTTAACTTACCCGGGATGGAGATATATAATTGAGTATCATCAGCCTGCAGAGGAGATCGTTACCTTGTCGTGGTGCTGGAGCTTGAGCACCTCAATGAAACCATGAGCTAAACCGTGAAGGGACACCCAAGACGGGAAGGTCGTGGCAGAGAGGTCAGACTAAATACGATCCCTGGGGAAGGTAATGGCAACCCACCCCAGTATTCTTGCCATGAAAACTAAATGGATCAGTACAACCAAAGATATGTCGGTATACCATCGGAAGATGGGACTTCCAGGTCGGAAGATGGTCAAAATGCTACTGGGGAGGAACAGAGGATACGTTCAACTAGCCCCAGATGTGATGACGCAGCTAGCTCAAAGCCGAAAGGACGGCTAGCGGCCGACGCTGCTGGTGGTGAACGCCGAATCCGATGTTCTAAAGATCAACACACCATAGGAACCTGGAATGTAAGATCTATGAGCCAGGGCAAATTGGATGTGGTTATTGGTGAGATGTCAAGATTAAATATAGACATTTTAGGTGTCAGTGAACTGAAATGGACAGGGATGGGCCACTTCACATCAGATGACCACCAGATCTACTACTGTGGACAAGAGGACCACAGAAGAAATGGAATAGCCTTCATAATTAATAATAAAGTGGCTAAAGCAGTGCTTGGATACAATCCAAAAAACGATAGAATGATCTCAATTCGAATTCAGGGTAAGCCATTTAACATCACAGTGATCCAAATATATGCCCCAACCACAGATGCTGAAGAAGCAGAAGTAGATCAGTTCTATGAGGATCTGCAGTACCTACTGGATAATACACCAAAAAGAGATGTTATTTTCATTACAGGAGACTGGAATGCTAAGGTGGGTAGTCAGACGACACCTGGAATTACAGGCAAGCGTGGTCTGGGAGAACAAAATGAAGCAGGACATAGGCTGATAGAATTTTGCCAAGACAACTCACTGTGCATAACAAACACTCTCTTCCAACAACCTAAAAGACGACTTTATACATGGACTTCACCAGATGGTCGACACCGAAATCAGATTGAATACATCCTTTGCAGCCAAAGGTGGCGGACATCTATACAGTCGGTAAAAACAAGACCTGGAGCTGACTGTAGTTCAGATCACGAACTTCTTATTGCAAAATTTACAATCAGACTAAAGAGAATAGGGAAGACCCACAGATCAGTTAGATATGAGCTCACTAATATTCCTAAGGAATATGCAGTGGAGGTGAAGAATAGATTTAAGGGACTAGATTTAGTAGATAGGGTCCCGGAAGAACTATGGACAGAAGTTCGCGACATTGTTCAGGAGGCGGCAACAAAAAATGTCCCAAAGAAAAAGAAAACCAAGAAGGCAAGATGGCTGTCTGCTGAAACACTGGAAGTAGCCCAAGAAAGAAGGAAAGCAAAAGGCAACAGTGATAGGGGGAGATATGCCCAATTAAATGCAAAATTCCAGAGGTTAGCCAGAAGAGATAAGGAATTATTTTTAAACAAGCAATGTGCGGAAGTGGAAGAAGACAATAGAATAGGAAGGACAAGAGACCTCTTCCAGAAAATTAGAAACATCGGAGGAAAATTCCAGGCAAAAATGGGTATGATCAAAAACAAAGATGGTAAGGACCTAACAGAAGCAGAAGAGATCAAGAAAAGGTGGCAAGAATATATGGAAGATCTGTATAGGAAGGATAATAATATTGGAGATAGCTTTGACGGTGTGGTCAGTGAGTTAGAGCCAGACATCCTGAAGAGTGAGGTTGAATGGGCCTTAAGAAGCATTGCTAATAACAAGGCAGCAGGAGATGATGGTATCCCAGCTGAACTGTTCAAAATCTTGGAAGATGATGCTGTCAAGGTGATGCATGCCATATGCCAGCAAATTTGGAAAACACAAGAATGGCCATCAGATTGGAAAAAATCAACTTATATCCCCATACCAAAAAAGGGAAGCACTAAAGAATGTTCAAACTATCGAACAGTGGCACTTATTTCACATGCCAGTAAGGTAATGCTCAAGATCTTGCAAGGTAGACTCCAGCAATTCATGGAGCGAGAATTGCCAGATGTACAAGCTGGGTTTAGAAAAGGCAGAGGAACTAGAGACCAAATTGCCAATATCCGCTGGATAATGGAGAAAGCCAGGGAATTTCAGAAAAACATCTATTTCTGTTTTATTGACTATTCTAAAGCCTTTGACTATTTGAGTGAGATGTTAGGGAATGAACATGGAACTCCGTTGGGGGAGTTGGGCGGTCATATAAATTTAAATAATAAATAAATAAATAAATAAATAAACTTGGCATTGCACTGGATTTGTACATTAATATATGCTATGCCTGTAACTTAGTATCCTTCCTATAAACCTCTCCAGTGGGTACTCTAACAGCAAGTCTGTATAGAAGTGAAAATATATTTGTTTCTCCTAATGTAAAAGAAGAGAAGTGTACTGTAGGAATATTTGTATGTGTCTCTAATCAGTTAAAGCTAAAAAGAGAGAAAGCTAGCCAGAACGGAGAAGGACACATGCTTTTCACCCCAATGACAGAACACTTTTTATTGAGGTAGTACCTTAGTTCAAATTGTTTTGTACAGGAATGTTAAACAGAATGCTAAGCTAACATAACAGTCCAGGGCAGTAATAAAAAAAAATCTGTTACACTCACTGATGACATACAGCTTAGAGATCTCTGATAATGCAGTGACAATAAATGACTTATTTATGTTTTCTCATGCCTTTCCTTCTCTGTATAGAAACAGGAGAATAGGACCCTCATTAATCTGATTTATCTGATCATAGTTTATTTGTATATTGTGAGAATTATAAGAATATAAGAGGAGCCCAAGAGTCAGTTTGGCATAGTGGCTAAGGTACTTACTAAGATAAGGGGGTGTGATGGCTCAGCGGGTAAGACACCAGGCTTGTTGATCGGAAGATTGCAAGTTCGGAGGTTCGAATCCCTAGTCCCGCGGGACGGAGTGAGCTCCCTCACTAGCCCCAGCTTTTGGCAACCTAGCAATTTGAAAGCATGCAAATGCAAGTATTTATTTATTTATTTATTTATTTATTTATTTATTTATTCAATTTATTCCCCGCCCATCTCCCTTGCAAGGGACTCTGGGCGGGTTACAACAATTGAAAGTTTAAAAACTATACAAAAACAATATTTAAAATACATACAATAATAATAATAATTTACATAAAATCCAAGATGGATTGGGGACCGTAGGATGGATCGTATTACTACGGGGCCAGCCAACCCCAGGAGGCACTGCCGCCTCTGTCGTCCCAGGCCCGGCGGCTGAGCCAGGTCTTAAGGGCCTTCCGAAAGGCCAGGAGTGAAGGGGCCAGTCTCACCTCCGGGGGCAAGATATTCCATAAGGCGGGCGCTATCGCAGAGAAGGCACGTCTCCTGGACCCCGTTAGATGGAATTCTCTTGTTGAGGGGGTCCGAAGCATGCCCTCTCTGCATGCACGGGTGGGGCGGGCCGACGTTATCGGGACGAGACGGTCCCTCAGGTACCCTGGCCCTATGCCATATAGGGCTTTAAAGGTAATCACCAACACCTTGAATTGGACCCGGAAGCAAATTGGTAGCCAATGCAGCTTGCGTAGCAGAGGTGTTACATGTGCTGATCTCATGGCACCCATAACTGCTCGCGCCGTGGCATTCTGCACCAGCTGAAGCTTCCAGATACTCTTCAGGGGTAGCCCCATGTAGAACGCATTACAGTAATCTATACGGGAGATGACAAGGGCGTGAGTGACTGTTTGGAGGGCCTCCCGATCCAGGAAAGGGCGTAACTGGCGCACCACACGAAGTTGTGCAAAGGCCCTCCTGGCCGTGACTGCCACCTGCTCTTCGAGCAGGAGTCGCGAGTCCAGGAGGACCCCCAGATTCCGCACTGGATCCGAGCGAGGTAGTGCCACCCCACCCAGAACCAAAGATGACAACTTCCCGGATCTAGGGGGGCCCTCAATCCACAGCCACTCCGTCTTACCAGGGTTCAGCTGAAGCCTGTTGTTCCCCATCCAGACCCCCACAGCCTCCAGACACTGAGATAAGGCATCGACCGCATCACCTACTTCACCCGGGATGGAGATGTATAACTGGGTATCATCAGCATATTGGTGATACCTCATCCCGTGGTGACGGATGATCTCGCCCAGCGCCTTCATGTAGATGTTGAACAGGAGAGGAGAGAGAACCGGCCCCTGCGGCACCCCACAAGTCAGGGGCTGCGGGTCAGCCCTCTCCTCCCCTATCAATACCAACTGGGAACGGCCCCGGAGGAAGGAGGCGAACCAGCACAAAACTACGCCGCCCACCCCCAACTCCCTGAGCCGTCCCAAAAGTATACCGTGGTCGACGGTATCGAAAGCCGCTGAGAGATCTAAGAGAGCTAGAATGGACGCACTCCCTCTATCCCGCTCTCGCCAGAGATCATCGATAAGCGCAACCAATGCGGTCTCCGTCCCATATCCCGGCCTGAAACCTGACAGGAAGGGGTCTAGATAATCCGTTTCCTCCAGAATCCTCTGGAGTTGCCACGCCACCACCTTCTCAACCACCTTTCCCAAAAAGGAAAGGTGGGAAACTGGGCGAAAATTGCCCAGGATGGTAGGGTCGAGGGACGGCTTCTTGAGGAGGGGGTGCACCAGCGCCTTCTTAAAGGCCTCCGGGAACACCCCCTCACTCAAGGACAAATTAATCATCGCCCGGACCCATCCACATGTCACCTCACTGGCCGATTTCACCAGCCAGGAGGGACAAGGGTCAAGCTGGCATGTGGTGGCGTTCACAGTCCGGAGGATCCTACTTCTTCAGGCACAACAGGATCAAACTGTTCCCAGATAACATGGTAAGTACGAGCCCCTGGCATCTCCACAGATCCTGTCTCACGCTTGGAGTCCAACTTGGAATGAATCTGAGCGATTTTATCCTGCAGATGCTCAGAAAACTCTTCCGATCGGCCCTGTAGGTGGGTCTCCCTCTGCTCCCGACCCAACAGTGATCTTGTAATTTTAAAAAGGGCCGTCGGGCGGCATTCTGCGGACGCAATAAGAGCGGAGAAATATTCACGTTTCGCCGCTCTTACCGCCACAAGGTAGGCCTTAACTGCGGCTCTAGATTGTGTTCGGTCAGATTCAGTCTTCGTCTTTCTCCAGCGGCGCTCTAGACATCTCTTAACCCTCTTCAAGGCCCTTAACTCTTCGGTAAACCATGGAGAGCGGCGGGCCAAGCAGGGCCGGAGAGGTCGCATAGGCGCGATCTTGTCCAGGGCTCTGGCCGCGGCCCTATTCCAGGCCGCGGCCAGGAGCTCAACTGGACCGTGAAGCAAGTCCTCGGGAATAACCCCCAGCTCCTTCTGAAACCTCACTGGGTCCATCAGTCGCCGGGGGCGGACCAGTCGAATAGGTCCCGCCTCCCTGCGGAGTGGGGCAGCACAAGAGAGTCTAAGGGTCACCAGGGTGTGGTCTGACCATGACAATGGGGAAAGATGTAACTCTCCCCTCAGATCACATTGCCACTGCTCAGACAAGAAAACTAAGTCCGGGGTGAGACCACTGTCCCAAGTCGGGTCACGAATAATCTGAGACAGGCCCATAGCTGCCATGGTAGCTATGAACTCCCGAGCCGCCTCAGAGTCCCGTCCCAGAGCTGGCAGATTGAAGTCCCCCAGAACCATAAGTCTGGGGAACTCCACTGCCAACCCCGAGACAGCCTCGAGCAGCTCAGGCAGAGAGGTTGCTACGCAGCAGGGAGGCTGGTACAGCAGCAACACTCCCAACTGTTCTCGTGAACCCAACTTGAAAAACAGGGTCTCACACCCGGCCACTTGTGGAGCAGCGCCCCTGAAAGCCACAAGAGACTCTCGGATGACCACTGCCACCCCTCCTCCCCTGCCCCGGTGTCTCAGCTGATGCCAGACCTGAAACCCGGCTGGGCACATTTCCGAGAGGGCCACTCCCCCCTCTGGTGCCAGCCAGGTCTCGGTAATACACACCAGGTCGGCCCCCTCATCCGTGATCAAGTCACTTATAAGGGGGGCTTTGTTGTTCAGCGACCTGGCGTTCAACAGCAGCAGCCGGAGACCGGAGACCACGAGGATCTGCTTACCAGGGCCTGGGTGTGAACACGGGGGGCCGGAACGCACCACCGGTAACAAACACCGGGGGCGCCTTCCCCAAAGATGGCTTGCCCTCCGGTTCCCGTCATACTGTCCCCTGCCCGTCACCACCCGAATCAAATGGCCCGCCATATAGCCCCCAGAGATTCCCGGTTCTGACCCAGTAGCCTCCAGTTCCAGGCCTCCGGAATTCTTAGGCTTAATTAAGAGTCCCTTATCCCAACCATCCATCATGCACTCCCACACACTCTTGGGCAGTGGTAAGACCCCCCAGTGCACCAGCTCTCGCTCTTGGCTGGTGCACTGGGGGGTCTTACCACTGCGCAAGAGTGTGTGGGAGTGCATGATGGATGGTTGGGATAAGGGACTCTTAATTAAGCCTAAGAATTCCGGAGGCCTGGGAGTGGAGGCTACTGGGTCAGATGTATAGGTAGATGAATAGGTACCACTTCGATGGGTAGGTAACAGCATTCCGCTTGCGTCATGCCGGCCACATGACCGTGGAGGCATCTTCGGACAACGCTGGGTCTTCGGCTAACGAACGGAGATGAGCACCGGCCCCTAGAGTCAGACACGACTGCACAAATGTGCGGGGGGAACCTTTACCTTTACCAAGGTACCAGGCTAGAAACTGGGAGACAGTGATTTCTAGTCCCACCTTAGGCACAAACCAGATTGATGACCCAGTCACACACTCTCAGCCCTAGGAAGAAGAAGGCAATGGCAAACCACAAAATCTTTCCAAGAAAACTGCAGGGGCTAGTCCAGGCAGTTGCCAGGAGTCAATATTGACTTGAAGGCACCAAAAAAAAAGAGGAGCCTTGCTAAATCCATCCAAGTAGCCCAACATTCAGATACCGGTGTATACAGGAAACTCATGAAAATGGACAGGAAGGTGATAGTTATTATTCACTGCTGTTCCCTAACACCTGTTATTCAAGATATTATATATCTGATTTTAGAGGTGGTAAAAAGCTATCAAGAGTAGTCACCATTGGTAGCCTGATCTCTCATGAATTTGTTCAATCCTCTTTCTAAATTACATTATATAAAGAAGTACTTCCTGTTATGAGTCTTGAATCTGTCCACATTTTGTTTTAATAGATAAGTCTAAATTTTGATAGGATAAGAATTTATATTTTTATGCCATGCCAAATCTTACATATATCTGTCATGCCATCTCTTACAAGCTAAAAACCCTTCATCATAAGCTAATTGCTCTGACCTCCTCATCGTTTACATTGTCCTTTTTGCAGTCTTTCTGGCTCTGTAATAGTCTTCAAGTGTGGTGATGCAAATTGTACATAGAACTGCCAAGTGCAATCTTATAATAATTATATAAAGGCACTAGTTTGTTGACTGTTTTATTTTCAATTATTTTTCTAATAATTGTCAGGCCACATACCCAAATTTAGCAGGCAGTCATAGGTCTTCAAGAGCTTGGCCCTTTGTGCAAAGGGTCAGAAACTTATATATCTATTCTCAGGATTTAAACTGTATGCTTCTTGCTCCCACCCTCCTGAGTTAATAAATACTTAGCTGGTTGCCTGATGACCTTAAACAATTGAAATACAATGGCCCTCTTTAGCTGGGGAACCACTAGTTTCTTCTCACCCACCACCTACCCCCAGCCTCAGCCCTGACAATAATTCCAAACTGGCATTTTTTAAGTTGCCCCAAGTGCCTTTCTTGTTCACCAACTGCCAGTTCAGATCCCACCAATATATGCATTAATGAGGTAAGAATTGCCCTTGCAGAAATCATTCTGGTTCCTTTTCAACAAGACTTAATATATATATTCTATATATTTGATTATTTTCTTTTTAAAAAGTTCTACTTTTTACCAGGCAAAGATGTTAACTAGCCTATAATTACCTGTATCTCCCCTTCCTTAATTATCTTTTTTAAAAAATGGAGTTACACTGTCTGTCTTGGGAACAAATGTTAACCTTTAAGTGAAGTTACATATTTTTGTCAGAATGCCAGCAATTTCTCAATTTGGTTATTTAAAAACCCTTGTTAATTCTAGTTGTGTCATTTCACTTGATTCCCCTTTTGAAAACACCAAGAACAATTAAGCCTAATACTAGTATAGCATATCCCTTAACAACCCTTTTGTCTAATGTCCAACATCCTGGGTGGTTCCTGTTTTGGATCTCTCTCTCTCTCTCTCTCTCTCTCTCTCTCTCTCTCTCTCTCTCTCTCTCTCTCTCTCTCTCTGTGTGTGTGTGTGTGTGTGTGTTTATGTACTTTTCATAGTCTTTTTATCAACTGTTTATATTTCTTTTAGTGAGTTTAAGTTCTTTTCATTTTTTTGGCAAGACTTCCGTTTTATAAAGGATTCTTTCTTGCCTCTATATTACACTGGCTCTCAATTAGTGGTAAGTTGTTGGACTGGCAGCAGGAAGACCCATTTTCAAGTCTACCCTTAGGAGAAAAGAGCTAAAAGGAAGGCACGTCAGGCAAACCCTCATCATGACTGTCTCCCACCCGGAAACCTATGCCCTCATTGTGGGAGGTTGTGCGGATCCAGAATTGGCCTTTATAGCCACTTACGGATCCACTGTTAAAATTTTACCTTTGGAAGACAATCTTACTCGGCTACGAGTGATTGCCAATGATGATGATGATATTTCTTTTAGTGAGTTTAAGTTCTTTTAGCTGTCCTAGCGTCCTCCTCTTCTGTCAGATTCACTTGGCTGCTCAGTTTGTGGGTCTGCTTAACTTCTATTTCTCTGGTTACTTTTGGACTGCAGTATGTTTTTTTGCTGGGAGTCCTTTGTGCTTGGGAACTTGAACTCCCTTTCCACTCTGTCCCATTTTTATACCTGTGGCTGATTTCCCAAAATCTGTAGCTACAGTTTAAAAATAAATGTGTATGGAGTTTGAAAGAAAATGTATTTCTTGTAAACTTACTGAGTATCAGAATTCGTATCAGTGAGTGATGGTTAAAAA
Organism: Charina bottae; assembly: GCA_023362775.1. Taxonomy (NCBI): domain Eukaryota; kingdom Metazoa; phylum Chordata; class Lepidosauria; order Squamata; family Charinaidae; genus Charina; species Charina bottae. The sequence goes on from JALMGJ010000001.1 coordinate 128,375,693, forward strand.
ACCTTGACTTGGGATAACTTCTTTAAGTAGTGTGGGGGGGAAATCTATATTCTTCTTTCATTAAGAAAGTTCAGGACTCTCCATTGACCTTGAGTCCTCCTGTTGCTGTAAAGTTTTCTTAGCAACAGTACAGAAGTGGTTTGCTATTGCTTTCTTCCAGGAAGTTTTTTTGCCTTCTTAGTCTAACCTACATCTATGGAATTCCCTGATGTTCTCCCATGCAAGTACTAACCAGGCCTAGACTTGCTTAACTTCTGAGCTCAGAGAAGATGAGCCAATATTGGCATTTGCTGAGAATTTCTTCTCATGGTTAATAAAAAAAAATCCTCTGATTTTTTTTTTTTTTTTGGTTTTATTCTAGACATAATAGACAACAGTCTCTGAAGGCCTTGTGTTTTGAATGTACTTCTTATTTTTCATTGTAGAACTCATTTTCTATGTGCTGTAAAGTCTGATCTGGCACATAAAATTCTTGTTTCATTTGCATGATTACTCAACATACAGCTTAGGATATTCCACTAGAGTTGTTTCCACAACATTAAACAATTCACAAATAGTATATATATCAAACCATTTCAGAGGGCCTTATGACCTGCATTCTCAGCAAAGTCACATGTACCAAAGTGTTTTAAAGCTGAATAGAATTAAAAGTAACTATCAGAACTGAGTCTCCATATTTATACACTGCTGTCTGCTGCTGCATGATGAGGAACATGAATCTGGTCCGTTCCATGGGACTATTATTTTGCCATTCGTGATCTGCCTATACTTGATATAGAATTAGAATTTCTTCCTATAAAAACAAATCCTAAGCAAACACTTGCTGCAGTCCGTACCTACCAATTATATTGTTGCTTTACTTCAACTAGGAAAATATTAGAGGTGGGAGATTCTAAACGCAACAATTTATGTTACATAATAAAACAGCCTTTCTCCAGATGAACATTTGTCCATAGATGTATTAAAACTCTGATCTGAATATTTATTTACCTTATTTATTTTTTATGTAGATCCCATTTTTTTGCGAAATACTTAAGATGCCCTACAACCAGACTAGGGAAATAGTATTAAAGCTAAATATTTGTAAAAGCACCAACATCGAATATTAAGCAAAAAAAAAAAGAGTTAAAGGCAATAATAAAATGTAGTATTTGAAAACATTGCTGAACTAAAATAGCTAAATGACTATCAGAACACTTCATAATATATTTCAACTTGTCCCATGGAACCTTAAAAGCTGCAGACGTGCTTCTATGGCCACATATAATATTTGCTTTATAGTGCCTCTTTCTTGTTTTAGATCCTCTTGGAAAAAGTTGTAAAAGGCTGCTACAATTGTTTTCATTAACTTCTGTGCTGGTCATTAGAGCTAAGATCCTGTGCAGTAATACTGGCACAGAAAAATATGGACAAGTTTGCTTTTTCTCTTCAGTGTTTACTAATTTTCTGTTTATCCTTACCTATTTTGACTGATCTAAAACAGCAGAGATTAATTCTGTAATGATTACTATTTCATATTCTTCCAAGTGCTGATCCCGCTTATCTCTAGGGAATAAAGAGCTCTCTTGTTAGGATCAAGATGTCATTTTGGACATTGAGAAAAAAAAAGTAAAATTATTATGCAATTAGCATAGGGTATAGGTTCAATTTGTCAGACTTCTTCTGGAATACTATGTTGTGTTTATCTATTAGTTTTATTTAAAAAATAGTTTTTGCACGTTTAGGGGAATTTAGGCTGTTTCTGAAGGGTCCAACTAGAGGCTGAAAAGTATGTGTATATGCATGTTTCTTAGCAAACCTGTAGAAGTGGGAGAAAATATAGCATTCTATTATGCAGAATTAATCAGTTAAGGAATTGAACCTTATGTAATAATTTTAAAACAATATTTTAAAACAATATAACCCTTTCATTTTTATATTTGTGCTTTGTATTTCTATCCACATAGATGTGCACATTAGGAGCTTCTGTTTATTTATCTTACTCTATATATAGAACCATCTAAATTATGATAAACTGTCAGTTCTTGCATTGCATTTCCCCCTAAATAGACAATATAATTAAATGTTTGTTTTGACTCCCTGAATTAAATTAGTATTTAATAATTTATTGGCACAGCCCTAGTTTTAACAGTGTTTCCAAATCTCCCATTACTCTGCTGTTTATTTCTATGAACGTTAACATTTTAAAACTGTCCTGATGATCTAGCTCGTATATATTTTGTATATGCATGCAGATGTTTAATAAAACTTCAAGTAAACAGTATTTCATTTTACTTAACAAAATATTTTGGGTACCTTTTTAAGGCAAAATGCTGCATTATTGTACTGAGCAGATTAAATATTAGGAAAATAAAAATATGGCTATAATAAATACTAAATAACATACTTTTTCTGCAGACATTGATGATGCTCAAATCCTCCCACGTCCGCCTCGCATCAGACATTTTTCACAGAGTGAAGAAACTCCTAGTGAAGTTTTTGATGCACTGAATGAGGAGCAACCACTTCCAAGAAGTAGCAGCACATCTGATATACTGGAACCATTCACTGTTGAGCGAGTCAAAGGTGCAGTTCCTGTCATTGACGGTTCATCCCATCATGCTCCAAGCTTACAGAATTCCACAGAGGCCTCTTCAATATGTAGATCCACTGAAAGTCACATTACTGATACAAATAGCAGAGAGTCCTCTCTGGAAGTTGGGGATAGTATTTATGATCATCTCTGTCAGTTGGTAGGCCCAGTAGAACTTGCAGATGCAGCCTTTGAACAAAACGAGTATGTTGACCTTGAAGGTGAAGATGATCTTCTTTCCTCTCTGAGAGAATATCTTAAAGAAAAAGAAGAATTTTTCAGTAGCATTGAGATAGATAAGCATGAGACTTCTCCTCATGAAGTTGTTGCAGGAATAAGTAGGAGTGATAACTTGCCATTGGATGGAGTAGAGTATACAGACCAGACTGTTACATGTGCAAATAGTACCACTGTTGCAGAAAATACCAATAATACAGAACTACAATTGGAACAAAACCAAACTGGCTTTATAAGTAATATTGCACCTACACAAGTAGACACTTCTACAAGAAACCAAGTTGATAATGCTAAACAATTAAATATTGATAAACACACCCAAAATCTGATTGATCCCAGGTCAAGTATCCCTATTGACAAGGAAAGGAAGAGATATTTGTACAGACAATTTGCCACTGATGTAGATGTATCTGTGGAAACAGTGTTAGCTGAAAAACATAAGTGTGCCCTCTTTAATGAAAAAATAACCAACACAAGTGTTATGCATGCAAAGAAAATATCACATAAAGCCTTAGTTAACCCTGAAATGCTTCACCTTACAGGCATGAGCAAAGTGACACCAACTAAGAGAAGTATATCTGAAACAGTAACTCATAAGGCTAAAATCATGAAAATAGCAACTAAAAAGCGAAACAGTGTCCATGTTACTTTTAGGCCATCTACTGAATCTGTTCAGTTTTATAATCCTCTAGAAAACAAAGAGGCCCCATGGAAAGCAAGACTGCGTAAACTCAGTGGTTTCAGTAGTGGGATCAATAGCAGCAGCAGCAATACAAGTACCAGCTCATCCTCTGGGGCTGTGCTGGTCAGACCTGGAATCTATAGGCATCTAGATGCAGTCAGTACAACTTCTGCTAATAGTAAGCAGAATAAAGAATCAGGAGATGTTCCAGCACTCACGCTGCAGAAGGAAAGTATTGGAATAAATCAGATGTCTAATCGTAGCCCACCTAAGCCACCAAGTCAGGAGTCGGGACAACAGCAGGGCTCCCTGGGTGGTGTGTATAAATCTGTTGTACATGCTCTTTCGAAGCCGAAGGCAAATGTTTCCCCACAGAGGCAGAGCAGAGTGCCAGCAGAGGCTCCACTGAGGGATCTGTACAGTCATGTAATGGGCTATTTTGGAAAGAAAGCTGCAGGTGAGCACTAATACTGTGCAGCGCACAAAAGGAGAAAGGCAGCATCAGTTTGGCTTTATGCACCTAAAGCAAGCTGTTACAAAGCAATCAAAAGGCTTTGGGGTGATCAGTGCTTTTTCTTGTTTGGTTTTGCATGCGCAATGGCCAGCTGAATTTTTTCCCCAAGTGTAAGTTAAATGTGTAAACTATAAATTACTAATTATCTTTTTTTTAAAAAAACATTTAATGAACCACCCACTTTGCTGCTGAACACTTAAGGTAGGGAAGAGGAAGAGACAGTAAATCTACAAATAGATTGTATCTTTGCCATGCTTTTCCTGGCATACCTTGAAACCCAACCATTTAGATACAATTGGCAAATATTTGGTTTCTAATAGAAAATGTAGGTGTGATATCTCTAGTACATCTCCCTAGTTATCACTTACTATATTTGAACTAATTGCAGATGCAATTAGGTTCCTCCTCCTCCTCCTCCTCCTCCTGAAAACAAAAAAAAACATTAAAGTAGATGTCAACATTTCATGTTTGGATTATTTCACCATAACAATCCAGTGTGGATTTTGACATTTTATTTGAGCAGTTTCAAAATATGCTTTAGCGCTTTCTTGGTGCATTCACTGAAATGGATGCACCGTTTTCATGGCAACATCTATCACTGCTTTTGTTTTCTGGGGTCAAAGAAGTGCATAAAGGTACCATGATAGTTCTTCTTGAGCTAACTATGAGGCCTCTATGTACTAATAAAAATGGACAAGGCTGGCTGTCATTCTAATATCACCATCTTAGTTGACATGCGAAGTAACTTTTAAAAAAATAATCAGAATTCCATTAATTTTCAGCAGTGAGGTAGGATTTTGGTGTTTTTTTGTTTGTACATTGTATGCTGGCATGATTAACAGAATGTTCTATAATGCATCCTGCATTGAGATGTTAATGCCATCTGAGGGCAGTCTTTGTAAGCATATCATAGCAGATTAGGTAGTAATACAACAAATTGTTTCAGATTGATTTATTTTATTATATTTAGTGCATCTCCTTGGAGAAGATGTTTAGCTTGAATTCTAGGAATATTTAGAGAGGTTTTTTTATTTATTTAATGCCTTGAGAGTGTAATATCAAAATCACTTTTATACCTCAGAGTAACAACACATTTACTCCTTTCTGGGGAGACAACATTTAATTAACAAAAATAAACTAGAAAACTTGAAACCTTCAAGGTTAAAATAACAAAATGTAACAGAATGAGTAACAATGTAATGCTCTGCAGTATTGATGATCAACCATATTCCATTTTTTGAACTCTACAATTTTTCATTCTATAAGTATATTTTGTATATATAGTATTACAATGAGACATATAATTCAATATACTGTAAATAATACATATACTTTCAACCCACCTGTTTTCATTAGCATACATTGGCATATCTGTGGAGTATTATACATTCAGTGATATGAAGGAGTGAAGCAAGCATTAACAACTTTAGTAGTGCTTATCTGTAAGCTTTCTTGCTTTTTTCAAGGTCACACTGGAGATTGACTAACACTTGCTCAGTGGTGATGGGATGGGATGGGATGGTTTAATGGGTGGAATAGCTGTACTAATTCTTACAACTAAATCTGTTTTTAAAGAATATATTTTAACTGCATGTTTAGTAAATAATTATTTGTATTGTCTAATTGATTTTATAACGTTTTAAAGTATTTGTTGTTGAAAATGTTTTTTTTACTATATACAGTCATTCATTTGCTTTTAGCCAATAGGGAGGATATGAACCAAAAGCAGAACCCTCTTGGTAATGATAATGGCAGTAGTAATGCAAATATTCCTGACCTCATGGATGAGTTTATAGCTGAAAGACTGCGCAGTGGTAGTTCTTTGGTAAGCTTTTAGCATTTTCTTTTTATCTTAAAGTATCAGATACAATTATGATTATGATTGGGTTACAGAATTAATTTTAACTTCAAATGCTAATGGAATGGGAAATAGGGAGAACTAGAGATCCTGATTCAGAAAGACAAATATGGTGTGATGGATATCACCGAAACTTGGTGAGGTGATACTCATGATTGACACATAACAACGAAAGGCTGCAACATATTCAAAAGGAACATCCCACAGAAAGAGTGGGGGTGCTGCACTGTTATGTAAAGAAAAAAGATGCTTGCACAAAAATTCAGGTGTTATCAAATGCTGTTGAAAGTGTTTGGATAGGAATAGAAGGAAAGAGAAATGAAAGCGATACCATAATGAAAGTTTATTATAGACCACCTAGCAGTCGGAAGATACGGATGAATGTTTTCAACATCAGATGACCAGTCTTTCAAAGAGGCATGCAGTAGTAATAATAGAGAATTTTGATTATCCTTACATCTGGTGGGAATCTAATGAGTCAGAGGTCTACAAATTCTTATCTTCTCTCACTGACAACTTCATTTATCAGAATGTAGAAGAGAAAATAAGGGTGTCTGCTATCCTGAACCCACTCCACATAAACAGGGAGGAATTGATTGCAGAAGTGGAAGTGACTGGCACCTTGATGATGCTGTAGGAACAGAACTGTGTTAATCTGTGGCAGCAAAAACTCAGAAGGAATTTGGTAAAACACCTTTTCTGAACAACTCCTACAAGAAGGAAAAATAGGAGCAATCTAAAGAGACCAGAGTGGACTTATGTAGAGTTCTCTAAAATGCTGAAGAGAAAAAGTAGTATGTATAGGAAATGAAAGGAAGAGCATATGACCAAAGAAGAATACAAGGTAGTCTCCAAAAATTGTAGGAATTGTGGGCAAAGCTCAGACTGAATTGAGGCTTGTGAAAGATACCAAAAACAAACAAAAAAACTCTGTGGGGTATGTCAGAAATAAAAAAAACATAGAGGCTGTAATTGCAATTGCAATTGCAAGCAGAAAGTGATGAATTTATCATAGTTGATTGTGTGATGAGAAGGTAGAACTTCTTAACTCCTATTTTGCATCTGTCTTCTCTCAGAAGGGAAATGGAGCCCTCATGATCATTTTTATGCCCACTGGAGAAAGGAGGAAATTGAAGCATACAGTAGATATGTTATTGCTTAACCGTATCTATCTTAAGCTACATTCGCTAATTTAAATTAATTCAGGTCTCCAGATAGATTACATTCTAGAATACTGAAAGAATTTGCAGAGCTGATTGCAGAATTAGTCTCAGCAACCTTTGAGAACTGCTAGGAGACTGGTGAGGTCCCAAAAGATTGGAGGAGAGCAAACGCCCCCGTCTTCAAAAAACGAAAGGAGGAGGACCCAGGAAGCTCCAGACCTATCTGTGTGATGCCTATACCAGGCATTGTTCTTGGACAGATTATTAAACAGCATGTATGCGAGCATTTGAATAGGCATGCTACAATTAACACGAGCCAGCATGGGTTTGTCGCAAACAAAATCATGCCAGACTAACCTTATCTCTTTCTTTGATAGAGTTACTAGTTAGTATATTGTGAGAGTGCCATAAACATTGTGTATCTGGACCTCAGCAAAGCCTTCAGCAAAGTACCTCATAATACTCTCCTTAATAAAATGGTAAAATATGGGCTAGATGGACTCATAATTGGTTGAATTAATACCCCCAAGGAGTGTTCCAGCTTGGAGGAAATTGTTGAGTGGAGTGCCACAGGGTTCTTCTGTGCCCTTTGCCATTCATGACTTTATCAATGACTTTGATGAGGGATTTGAAAGTTCCTTATTAGGTTTGCAGATGACACAAATGTGACAGAAGTGGTTAATACTTTAAAAGATTTGGTCAGGCTTGAACAATGGGCTAAAATGAATAGGATGAAATTTAACGGAGAAATGTAAAGTTCTGCATCTGGTTAGGAAAAATGAAAGACACAAGTATAGGATGGCAGAGACCTGGTTTAGTAGTACTACATGTGAAAAAGATCTGGGTGTCCTTATCAACCACAATTGAAACATGAGCCAGCAATGGAATGCAGCTGCTAAAAATGCAAATGCTGCCTTGGGATGCATTAATAGGAGCATAGAATACCTCATGGGATTATAAATGGTCCACTTAGAGTACTGTGTCCACTTCTGGGCTCCACAGTTAAGGACAGTGACAAATTCAAGAAAATGATGAGAGGCCTGGAAACCAAACCTTTGAGAAGTATCTGGGTATGTTTAGCCTACAGAAAAGTTGATTGATGGGAAATATGATAGTCTTTAACTATTTGAAAGGCTGTCACACAGAAGAGGGAGTGGACTTAGATTCCTTTGCCTCAGAGGGCAAGGCCAGAATGAGAACCAGTGGGTTAAAACTATAAGAGAAGAGGTTCAGGCTACACATCAGAAAGAACTACCAGATAGTACAACTGTCAGCCAGGGGAACACACTGCCACGTGAGGTGGTGGGTTCTCCTTTCCTGAATGTTTTCAGACACAGGCCAGATGGTCATTTCAGAGATGCCTAGTGGATCCTGCACTGAGCAGAGGATTGGATTAGATGACCTCTGAGGTTCCTTCCAACTCTATGATTTTATGTAGTAAAGTTCTTGTAGGGATGGATTGAGTACCAATGTCATAGTGTGTCTATTATCTCCCCTCCACCCCCACCCCCACATCCTTTTTTCATCAGTCCTGGCCCTTATGAACCTAGAAGCTACAGAACCTAGGATCCAAAACTGGATGCTACAGTAAAGCATACCTGGTATCAGTGGCCTCCGTGCGCTTTTGTTAGTACATTATTTTAAATCTCAAGGGGATTTCTCATTTTAACAAGTTAAGGAAAACAGATGAAGGCAAAGAAAATTTGCTGCAGCACTTGGGAATGGGAAGACCATCTTTAAAATTATTATATATATACACTCATTTGTTACAGTAGAAATAACTGTGGCATCAGAAGTTGTAAACAAATACAGTATGAAAAGTAGATATAAGATTCAATTAAAAATCCATACAAATCTTCAGGCCTCTGCTGCCCTTAAAAGTGCTGGGACCTGACCAGCAATTAAAAGTTTATAATGAAGGCTTCCATGGAATTCTGTGAAGCTGCCTAGCAAACATTCCCACAATTGTGAGAATAGTCAATAGTGGAAAGGTGTTTTGTTTAAAGTAGTAGAAAATAGTTGGATTTTGGCTCCTTCATGCATATCAAGGCTGTCTCAGGTGATAAATGTTCATGTATGACCTAGTGTTTAGCTTATTTCTAGAATTTTGTGATAGGTGGAGATGCATAGAATTTATACTACATTAATTGTAGGAAAGGTACAGGACAGTAGTTACTTTCTATTATATTTGTGATTTAATGGTATATAACTCAAAGACATAAAGAAGAAAGACAAGTTAAAGAAGGTCTTCAGCTACATACTTAAGAGTTGCCACTTCTGGGCCTTCTTGGGGTATCATCAGTATTGTGGAATGACTTCTCTTTGGTATATCAGGTCCCAAAGTATCTATTACAAATCTACCTTTTAAGTTGGCTTTCTACTGTCACTACTTTTTCCTATTTTAAAGAGTTGTTTTTACCTTGTTTCGTACAGGAATTATTTTTGGTTATTTTAACAACCCTTGGATTTTTTATAATTGGAAGTGATATTGAAATAAATTCTGATATAGACCAAGGGTAGAGGAGGAAAAATTAAGAAGGGTGGAAAGGCAGGACTATCAAAAGCCAACCTTATTTGGTCTATCATACTGAACATGTGCTTACTTAAAATATAAACTAACAATGCCTTACAATTATCTTCTTAACTGTATCAATAGGTACTTTGAAGCCATGAATCCCCAAAGTGTGTATTTAACATCTGCAAAAAGTTATTTTTGTTTGATTAGGTGCAACAATTCATTATTTTTTAATTATTATATTTTCATCTACCCAATAAGCCGAGTTCTCACAATGGATTTCAGAGTTGTTAACTACAAGAGTAGAAGCTGATTATTAAATAAAGGGGTACTATTAAAGCTTAACTTATAAATAATTTAGTAAAAAATAAATGTATATGGAAAATTAAATTAAAATGGTGCAGTAATTTAGTTTGCAAATAAACTAAATTATTTTATTTATTTATTTAAACAAAACGACTTTAAAAACTTATAATTGTAAGATTCTATCATTTCTGACTATATTTTTTTCTTAAATTACATGAAATATCATTTCAATTAGAATGTGGCAAGAAGAGGGAGCAGTCCAGGAAGCTTAGAAGTACCAAAAGATCTTCCTGATATACTGAACAAGCAGAATCAAATGCGTCCTGTTGATGATCCCGGTGTACCTTCTGAATGGACATCTCCTGCCAGCGCAGGCAGCAGTGACCTTGTCAGTTCTGACAGCCACTCTGATTCTTTCAGTGCATTCCAGTATGATGGCCATAAATTTGAAAGCAAGTATATCCCCACTGAATCCTATATACCATTTTGTAATAAGGAGTTTTAAGGAGAAAATTCAATTACCGTTAGATTGATCGGTGTCTGTTCATGGACAGGACACCTTTTGATCTAGTGGAAGCTTGTAACTATGAAATGTGGAGGGGGGCAGTTTTCATTTATTTTCTCTGCAGGCCATCTCCCACATACCTATATTCCCATCTGCCATGCTTCCAAAGAATACTCTCAGTTGTCCAGAGCAGATGGGTGAGGTGTAGGATGCTGCAGAAAGGGTAAATTACTGATAACCATCTCCTTCCCCTATTCAGTTCATATAAGCTTCTACTGTATAAAAGAGTTTCCCATCAATATAACAATACATTTGGGTGTAAATCTTAATTTGAATAGGTTCTGTTAGTAAATTAATGAAAAAATCTGGAGCAAAATCCACAAGGAAGCCCCTTGTATCAAAATGTACAATTTCAGGGCAGGAATTTCTGTGTAATATGTGTATCCTGGCTATAGGAAATAAATATTTAAACAGATAATACTTTAAATAACTCAGTGTTTTTCATACTACATGCGTTCATTTGTTTTCCACATAAAAATACTATTAAAGCTTCAAGGTAAGGTTAAGCCATGGGGTACATATGGCATCCAAAAAGATCTAGTGAGTATTCAGGTGATAGAGAAAATGATGTGAGCATGTCCTTGGGCACATACCTGTCTCTCAACAAACTATCAGTCAGGAACATGGATACGGCCCTCATTCTCTCCTGCTTACAGCAGCATGAAATCATGATAAAGAGTTCCTTGTGCTTAGTTCATCAAAACCGATACTCAAGAATTATCTTAGTTGGGGAAGGTCCTTATTTTTGGATGCACAAATCTTGAATACATTCAGCATTGTGTAGTTGAAATGAAGTTCCCTTGATGAGGTCCTATCCTTGGCCTTCTTATATGTACTCCTTGTCTCAACAGATCTCTCTCCAGTGGCTAAACTTTCATGATCTTGCTTTTACACACAGATAAGCCAACTGCAAGAGCCAGTTTGGTCTAGTGGTTAAGGCACCAGGCTAGAAACCGGGAGACTGTGAGTTCTAGTCCCACCTTAGGCATGAAGCCAGCTGGGTGACCTTGGGCCAGTCACTCTCAGCCCTAGGAAGGAGGCAGTGGCAAACCACTTCTGAAAAATCTTGCTAAGAAAACTACAAGGGCGTGTTCAGGCAGTTGCCAGGAGTCAAAACTGTCTTGAAGGCATGCATGCACATGCGCGCGTACACACACACACACACACACACACACACACCAACTGCAAGTAAGAGCACACTGCCAAAAATTTTAGCCCCAAGTTATTATTTTCTAGGAAAAATAAATGTTTTTTTTCCAGAACTCAGGTGCATCTCTTTCGTTGATTGTCCTTTGGCTACTCTAATATGTCCTATATCCCCAAACATAGGTAACTGTTGCTTGGCAGTGACCCCTGACTGTACAACTGAATAACATTACAGTAAATGCAAAACGAAAAGTAGCAATATGCTGTTTCTATGAAAGATTCAATGTTGCTTTTTTTTAAAATAGTAACAGCTATGTTTTTAAATTAAATCTGAGCAAGAGCAATTATTTATTTGTTTGTTTATTTATTTTAGATTTCAGTTTATGCCCTGAAGGTGGCACAACAACTTCTGCTGAATCTGATACAGGTTCCGGCCCTCAGCAAAGTGCTGAAGAACAGGAAGTGGCTAGTTTGACTACCCTCCACATTGACTCTGAGACCAGCAGTCTCAATCAACAAGCACTTTCTGCTGAAGCAGCTACAATTACAGGTTAAATTAAGGGGTGGGGGAAAAAAACTAATTGTAGATGCTTCTATCACTCTTCCATCCTACAGCTATCTCTATTTAGCTTTTAATACATTTTGTTCAACTATTTTCTGGATAATTAGTCATTTTATTATAGCAAAACAAATTTAAGAAACCTTAAAGATAACCGATTGATTACAGTATGAGCTTTTGGAGATTATAATCCATTTACTATATGCATTAATGTTACCGCATGGCAAATTAAAAGTGCCTAAACAGAATGATACATCTCTCCAGTCTTGCATTTTTTAAAAATTTGATTTAGAATTGCTGGAATATGCAGGATACCATTCAGGATTTAGAGTGCAGATTTCCTGGCCCCCAAATCCAAACAAGCTTTTCAGCATCCTGATACAGCTGCTGTAGTTCAGTCTTCCTCCAGTCACCTACCCATTGGGTATTCTGGCTTACAAAAATTAAAAAGTTTCTTGCCCCAGGTTGTTAGAAGGCAGACTACTTTCTGTGAATGGAATTTTTGGAAAATCCAGAATATGGATTTGTGGAATAATATTTATTTTCATATAAACAGCTTAGAGTTCTCAGATTTGAATTAGAGATATATGCATGATATATCTGCATCCATACTTTATTTTCATTGTTGTTCAGCAATCTCCCCAACTAAACCCACTTTAGTTAATCAGCTTTTAGGTTCCCCTGAACTTCAAAAAGTAGTTGAGTTTAACATATGAAACATAAAAGAGGCAAATTAAGTTTACTGTTTCTGAACGTGTGCAGACATAAGAATTATTCTGCTGGATCAGACAGGCCTCTGTCTAATTCAGGTCTAAACAACTTTTCTATGGCCAAGACTTCTTAAAAATTGTATTCTTGTGAACAACTAAGGGCAGCAGTAGGCCAGGCATTACTGAAGTAAAAGTAATGGCATTTCAGCAGGCAAACTTTGATTTTGTGGAAGGGGTAGTGGTTTTGTTTTTCTAAGCCTAAATGAGAGCTTATATACCATGGTATTTTTTTCCTATCAAAAGCTTACCCATCCCTATGAAATTGGGGTGGGTGAGTGCAAATAGCAGTATTGGGGTTGTGAGTTACCTATTAATGGACTAATCTAGTCTTTTTCCAATGTTAATAAGCCAGTTACCTCTTTTTCACAATTAAGACATAAAAGTAATAGCTGTCCTTGATTACTGAACGTTCCATTTATATGTCATAGTTCTTGATAAGCTAGATGAAAATCCCTGATTGATGGGACCCAGAGTTTGTCCCTCCTGTCCAACCTAATGGGATGGGTAGAAACAGTGGGCAGTCACTCAAATACCCTGGCCTCATGCCATGTAGGGCTTTATAGGTAGTAACTGGCACCTTCAATTGCAGATTGGGAGCCAGTGTAGTTCTCAGAGCAAAGGGTAACATTGGGATAATGAGGCATAGCCATAATTGCCCCTGCTGCTGCATTCTGGACCAATTGAAGATTCCAGCTGTTCTTCAAGGGCAGCCCAATGTAGAGCACAGTAATCCACTTGAGAGTTGGCCAAAGCATGAGTGATCATGTGCAGTGCCTCCTGATCAAGGAATGAGTACAATTAATGCACAACATAAAGCTGTGCAAAGCATACCCTGGCCACAAGTGCTACCTGCTCTTCAAACAAGAGCCCTGAGTCAAGGAGGGCCCCCAAATTACACAGCCATTCTTTCTGTGGTAGTACAGCCCCATCCAGAACTAAAGATCCAGGAGGTCCTAAAATCCAAAGTCACTCCATCTTGCTAGGGTTGAGCTGAAGTCTGTTTTTCCCCATCCAGACCCCCCACAACCTCCAGGCACTGACAGAACTCCACAGCATCACTTGGTTGGCCAGGAGCAGAGAGATACAGCTGAGTATTGTCAGATATTGATGACAGCTCACCCTGTGCCATTGAATGGCCTCACCCAGTGGCTTCATATAGATATTAAACAGGAGTGGGAAGAGAGTCAAGTCCTGAGGCACCCCAAACAAGAGGACCTGTGGGACAGACCTCTCCCCCTCCCCCATCAACACTGACTGGAACTGACCTCAGTGGAAGGAGGAGAACCAGCATAACACTATGCCCCCAACTTCTAACCCTTGGAGCCAGTACAGAAGGATACAGAAGGCTTCTGAGAGGATAAAGAGAACAAAAATGGACGCACTTCCCCATCCCATTCCCTCCTGCAGCAGGGAGCAGCCCTAGGACCCTCCAAGGTCAGAAAGCAATCTCACCATGACAGGAGAGTAATGGAAATCTTCCCCAACTTCAGATCACATCGCCACTACCCCAAGAGGAAGACCAGATCCAAAGTGTGACCACTGCTCTATGTCAGGCCCTCAATTACCTGGATCAGGTCCGGAAATCCAGATGCACACACCTCCAAGAGGGCAACCCCTCCCTCAACACCCATCTGGGTCTAGGAAATACACACCAGATCTGCCCTCTCATCCGTGATCTTACTTGAAGATTACCATAGTTTGGATTTCTGTCACCTTTTTCTTTATATTTCCTCTATTTGTTTCTACAAATTTTGAGAATCTTAAATGTACAGAAGTATAGAAAATTATCAATGAAAAGTAAAAAATCTATAACATTTAAACTAACCTAATTGAAATTTGCTAATTCAGTATAATGAATGCCATCTTGAGATACTGTATTTTGATAAATATTTCCCTTTTATCATTACTGAGTATTACATCAGTGTTAATAAACATGTTAATTTGTTTACAAATCAGAATAAGTATTAAGTAGCGATACCTTTTATTCTGATAGCTAAAATTCTTTTACAGGTTCCGAAAGCGCTTCACCAGTTCAGTCTGCTCTTGGATCACGGTCCCAGACTCCATCGCCTGCTACTTTGAGTGCAGATCACAATGAACAAAAGGACCTGCAGTTGGATGAGAAGCTCCACCACTCAGTTTTACAGACACCAGATGACCTAGGCAATACCTCGGATAGCAAACTTAAGAATACCTTTTCTTTCATTTCTTATTTAGTACAGACTATTTTCAAAAAGGTGGTATTTGGAGCCATTTTTTGAAGTTGTATTATTGCCTGCCAATAATAAAGAGGCCTTTATTGGCTTAAATAAAGCAGATTTTTATTTTTAAGTTAATGATTGATTGAAGCAGCTACATAGCCCACCCATAGATTCAGTAAGCTGAATAAACTGAAGACAGTTTACAACAGTAGGGTTATATCTTTCCTATCGTGAGCTAACTGGCATGTGAGAATGTATTTTCCCTTATATTGACTGGCTCCCTTCTCCAGCTTTCCTCCAGATTTGTGGGGCTAATGGGCCTTTCCATGGATGGTTTGTAGTTAAACATTGTACTTAGGATGTATGCTAATTTTAGCTGGAATAAACAGGAGCATGTAGCCCTAAGGAAGCCTAAAATAAGCAATTACTATTATCTCTAGGTAGTTCTTGGTTGATATAGCCTATATCTTACATTTGGACATTCTCCAGCTATGCTGCTGCAGAATGTAGAAGCCAGTAGTTGCTGTGGGCATTAATGTAACATTATAGCCTGGTTCAAGGTATAATGCATACAATATAATGTTAGCACCACATCCATACCATAATACATTAAACAGGTTTATCTAGTAGTATGCCAAATGGGAATGAAATAGGTAAGGAGGAAGCATGATCAAATACATAAGCCTTGGCTTCAGTGTTAACTACAATACTTTTAAGCTTGTTTTCTAGATAAATGCAACACATTTATTGTAAAAAGATGAACCATATGTTTCAGGTGTACACACACAAATGCAGTGCCTTAATTTTTCTGAATTTGTTCTAAGGCTAGCGTTCCATAGAACTCTCAGTTTGCTTTTTAAAGTCCCTCTTCTTCAAAACCCTTTTTGGGGGTAAGATGAGAGGTTACACTAGGAAAGTATTTGGGAAGACAATGCCAAGAAAAAAAATCAGCATTCCTTTGTTGTATTATGGTGACCATTGTTCCAATCTAATCTAAGCAAATACTTCTGCAAATTAAGTTTCATAGTATATTTCTTTGCTTCTAATCTCTTCACAAAAAAGAACAGCTGCCTGATAATGTGTTTTTCTCCTCCTACAGAAACCAGTGATTTTCCATCTGAATGTTGCAGTGTGATGGCAGGAGGAACCCTGACAGGATGGCATGCAGATGTAGCTACTGTAATGTGGAGACGAATGCTAGGGATTTTAGGAGATGTCAATTGCATTATAGACCCTGAAATACATGCTCAGGTTTTTGATTACCTTTGTGAACTCTGGCAAAATCTTGCTAAGGTATGTGGAGAATCTCAACTTGAAAATACTTTAGAAGGATAATTTCAACAGTATGTTATTCATATAAATGTCCATTGCACTTTGTAATATTTTCAGATTAGAGATAATCTTGGAATTTCAATTGATAATATTACATCACCGTCTCCACCAGTCTTAATTCCTCCATTGAGAATTCTGACTCCATGGCTTTTTAAGGTAATTTTAATTCTTCATTCAATTTAAAAAAAAACGATATAATGGTACGATATAACTGTGTTAATATTTTGGCTTCCCTTTTTAATATTAGGCAACCATGTTGAGTGACAAGTACAAACAAGGCAAACTGCATGCTTATAAGCTCATTTGTAATACAATGAAGCGAAGACAAGACGTTTCTCCAAACAGGGACTTTTTAACTCATTTTTACAATATAATGCATTGTGGACTGCTTCATGTTGATCAGGTAAGGGTTTCTACCTCTCCTCACCTTCCCAACAAAAAATCCAATTTACTTTTTTATGGAGCTTACAGGCAGTCATTATGCCTGTAATTAAGGCATCCATAAAAGTCTTTTGGTTGGTTACATAATATTCAAATACTGTTCAGCTCCTGCTGCCGAAAATATATTCTGCATCTCTTCCAACTCATTTTTGTACATTTATGTTTCAGGGAAAGCTCAGAAAAGATGGGTATGTTGTTTCTCAGGAAACCTACCTGTCATTTTCTAAATTATTTAGGAATCGTTGGTGAATTCTTAACAAATCCTAGATTTTTTGAGAACGCATTTTGAAAACATTAGTTTAGATTAGTTTTTCTTGGCCATGGATAAGCTTAGGACACTGTCCACTATTACACAAACAGATTTAAACTCGCACATCAGGGCTTTCCCTTGCTCCTCCCACTCAATGCATCTGTTCACATGCTCCAAATCTACTCCACAGTATTCTCCCAATTTTCTGAAAAGATCTCCAGTTCTTCAGAGAGATGGAGATGAGAAGAGGAATCTGTTTACTGGTGGATGCCATCCAATCACCAGACAAGAAAGGTGGAGTGGTACATCTTTGTTTTAGGTGTGCTATTTTCAATTGTGGATGTGGTCTCTACACCAGAAAAAGAACCTTACATATAAAACAACTGGATGACAGAGAGAAAGGTTCTAGACAAGCATTCTCATTGGTATTTCATTCTCTATAGCAGGGCTTTCCAAAGTTTTTCCCGCGGCGACACACCAACCGGCGTTGGTGTGTCGCCGCGGGAAAATCCGGAAGTGCGGCAGCGCGCAAAAACCCGGAAGCGCTGCTGCGCTTTCGGGTTTTGCGCGCTGCAGTTGGTGTGTCGTCGCGGGAAAACCCGGAAGCGCTGATGATGATCAGCGCTTCCGGGTTGTGTGGCGACACACCAGACTCTGTGTGGCGACACACTTTTGTGTCGCGACACACAGTTTGGAAAGCTCTGCTCTATAGAGTAGCTTTTTAAAAACTCTGGAATAATATTTAATTGTATGAACTGCATCTACAGTCTAAAACAGTATGGCTATAAACAGGTTCATCACTCACCTTCTGTCTGAAGGAAATGCTTTACGGGTGTTGTACAAATGTTCCAGGCAATCTATTCAGAATTTGACTGACAATTTAGTTACAAGTTTTTATCTCATACATACTGTTTCTATTTCTTGCTAAACGATCTAATTACCATTTTGTAACAGTTCTGGTAAAGCAGTGTTTTCAACATAATTGCCAAGAATTTATCATACTGCTGAATAAGATACCTTCCCAGAAATCTAAGGGTCATTAGCAAAATGAAACACTGGTTCCAGTAATACTATTCAGACTATATCGTCTTTTAGAGAGTTACAAGAGACTTTATATTTCGAAAGTAAACTCTGCTTTCATATATTTTATATGTCATGCTTTTATATCCCTATTACTAAGTAAACATTTACCATCTGTAGGAAAAGTTCTGGATTTATTTTTGCTATATATGGTTGTAAAAATGTTACCTTACTCTTAAAATATATTCAGCTTAATTAAAATTATTTCATTAACAAGAATTCTAAATTCCAATTCGAGTCTCCTATTTTTTCTCACTTAGTGAACTGTATACTTTGAAAGAATATTTCAGTGGGATACCAAATTCTGTCTAGGATAAAATGCTGTTACTTGTTGGAGAACCAAACATAGATTTGTCTAAATTTTAAATGACAGTTTATTTGTTAAAGAGATGGGAAAGTAAACAAATCCTTAGTGACTAAAATCAACACAGAACAAAATATTGGTATCCTAAACCATACAGCAGCATAAATTGAAAAGCTTGGGCAAAGGAGTCTTTGCCTAACCTGAAAACTCTGTGCAACTCAGTGCCAACCATGCTTTCACAAATGTGTATACTAAGAACATCCTTTGTGGGAAGCTTGTGTACTCTGCACTGCTAGGGATCTCTAGTCCTAATCATTGCAGGTTTGTCTGATATTCAGGAACACCATTTTTTAAGCAGCTGTGCTTTTATACTGGTACTAAAAAGTTTAGAAAGCAAATATTTCAGCAATTTAATACTGTAATATTTGTGGGAACTGGGAGATACATTACACAGAATATGGGTATTCTCTGCTACTTTTGCATATAAATGTGAATATGTTGTCAGATGGGCTGCACTTGTATTTCTGAATATACTTAAGTGGTCCCATGCTTTCTTCTTCTGCCTTTCTCTATCCTTTAGGACAGTTGGTGACACACACCAACGGTGGTGGCGTGCAGGTGTGTCGCACGAAACCCGGAAGTGCTGATGGCACGCTGCCACCGCCGCGCACGCTACCGCATGTGGCAGCGGCGGCACGCCATCAGCGCTTGTGGGTTTTCCGCAGGCAACACAGTACTATGTTGCAACACAGTTTGGAAAGCTATGCTCTAGGAAGTTTTGTAGTTTTTTTTTTAATATCAATTGATTCACTCAAACCTGATAAACTTAACTATGATTTCTTTGAAAATGAGGCAACTTAAAACAGATTATGAATTTGGGTTGAATGAACCAATAATTAAGATTGATCATAATTTGGATGACATACAGATAGTCCTCGTTTAATGACTGCCTCGTTTAGTTACCATTTGCAGTTACAACAGTGATGAAAATGTAACTTTGTGACCAGTCCTCACATTTACGACCTTCGCAGGTCTGTAAAGCAAAGTAAAGCTGAAGTAAGATCATAAGCACAGTTGCAGTTTCACTTAGCAACTGCATCGCTTAACAACAAAGTTACCGGTCCCAATTGTGGTAGCTAAACAAGGACTACCTGTATTAAAGTATAGTTAATGTGACAGAACATTTTTTAAAACTAGGTTCACTCCATTATGTTACTTTCCTGTGTTTTATGTTTAACACATCATCTACAGTTTCCTTCATGGACAATCTGTCTCTTATGTTTTTTTCCTTCAAGGACATTGTCAATACAATCATCAAGCACTGTTCTCCACAGTTTTTTTCCCTTGGTTTGCCTGGTGCTACTATGCTGATAATGGATTTCATTGTAGCTGCTGGCAGAGTAGCAGCATCATCTTTTCTCAATGTAAGTTGATTCTTTTTCAGGCATTGCTATTTTATATTTATTTCTCTATAACAATAAAAGTTATAATAGGATTGCAAAGTTTATTGGTTAAAATCCCTCATAATAAGAAGCTTGTAACACTATTAGCAGCCTAGTATATTATGTACAAAGTAATTACACAGCCCTTTTATTATAACGTCAAATATTCAATATGTAAAGGTGATTATGTTCTCTGCAATAAACTTGCTGAACTTACAAGTTAGACCTTTTAATTTAAACTGGTAAACAGTACTTTACAAAACAATATTTTCTAAAAAGATAGCCCTTGCCTCAGGGCGCATTCAGTATAAGGCATCCAGTGCAAGAGATGGCAGATAGAGAGGTAAGGATATTAAACAACAAAGCAGAGGGGACTAGGGGAAGCAAGCATAATGAAACTAATCTAAAAAAATAAATGCACTTATTCAAATCAAAGTTTGTTTTGTTTGTGATTAAATACTAAACATTATTAACAGTTCATATTTTTGTTTTTAACTCAGGCACCAAGAGTAGAAGCACAAGTTCTCTTAGGCTCTCTGGTGTGTTTTCCCAATTTATATTGTGCGTTACCAGCATTACACCCAAACACTCCTGATATTGTTGTGTCTCAGTTTACAGAAGTAAAGGTAGGTTAGAAATGCTGTGTGTTATTTTTATGTCTTCTGGAGTTAAGATAATTTTTTCTAGCCATGTAGCTGCTTAAACGTAACATAGCATAAGAACATAACACCATAAGAAGAATGCTGCTGGGATATAGGCTCATTGTCTAGCACAGGGCTTTCCAAAGTTTTCCCGCGGCGACACACCAACCGCCATTGGTGTGTCGCCGCGGGAAAACCCAGAAGTGCCGCCGTTGTGGCAGCACGCAAAAACCCGGAAGCGCTGCTGCCGCTTTCGGGTTTTTGCGCGCCGCCGTTGGTGTGTCGCCGCGGGAAAACCCGGAAGCGCTGATGATGATCAGCACTTTTGGGTTGTGTGGTGACACACCAGACTGTGTGTGGCGACACACTTTTGTGTCGCAACACACAGTTTGGAAAGCTCTGGTCTAGCATATATGGTTCCATATATGCAGGCCATCTTCACTGCAGTGACCACTGCACATGATCTTTGGCCCACAATTTTATACAGCCAGATATTACAGGTAGTCCATGACCTATGATCATTTGTTCAGCGACTGTTCGAAGTTACAACGGCACTGAACGAATGGTGGTTACAACTGGTCCTCGGAGTTCCAGCTGTCCCAGCATCCCTGTGGTCACGTGATCGCAATCTGAACGCTTGGCAACCAGTTTGCACTTATGACCAGTTGCAGCGCCCCGTGATCACGTGATCACTATTTGCAACCTTCCCTGCTGGCTTCCCCAGAAAGTTAATAGGGAGGCTAGCAGGGAAGGTTGCAAGTCGCTGGGGTAAGTCTCCCCCACCTGCACACCCTCCCCCAGCCCCTCTACGCTCACGCCATGCTGTCCACTCGCGCACCCTCCCTGACCCACACCACATCCCCGCGCACCCTCCCCAACCCGCACCATACTCCTGCACACTCTCCCCCACCCTCACCACACCCTCCCCAACCCTTGCCGTACCCTCCCTGACCTGCACCACTCCCCCATGCACCATTGCGCACCCTGTCTGACCCGCTCCACACCCTTGGGCACCCAACCCGCACCCAACCCGACCTACACCGCTCCCTCCCTGACCTGCACCGCACCTCTTGCGCACCCCCTCGGACCCTTGCACTCCCTTCGCAACCCTTGTCACATCTCCCCCACACCCTCTTGTTCCCTCCCCCACCCGGCAGCAGCCACTTACCTGCCTGCCAGTCTGGGACGACTTGCAACTTCCTGCCGGCTTCCCCATTGACTTTGGTTGTGGGAAGCCAGCAGGAAGGTGCCTCGCCGAACGACTGTGGGATTTGGTTAACAGCAGTAACCAGGACTGCAGGGATTTCCATTGCTATGCGATGTGGTCTCACTTTACAACCGCATCACTTAGCAACGGAAATTCCAGTCCCAATTGCCATTGTAAGTCAAGGACTACCTATATCTGTTTTACTAGACTGATTCCATTTATTTTGTTCCTTGAAATCTTCCCTGCGTACATATATGACTGCACAAGTACCCAATGTGTTTCAGCACAGGCATAGGATTTGTTAAGTCCTTTACTTCTGGGCTTAGGTAGGCAGAGACAAAACACCCTGCTTTATAATTTTCCTAGAAGTGGTG
The DNA here is from genome assembly GCA_023362775.1 of Charina bottae. Lineage (NCBI taxonomy): Eukaryota > Metazoa > Chordata > Lepidosauria > Squamata > Charinaidae > Charina > Charina bottae. Next base: position 128,397,852 of record JALMGJ010000001.1, read on the forward strand.
TAAAGAAAGGAGTCCTGGGCAGAAAAACAGAATTTCTCTCCTGGAAATATGGGTTTGTCAAGTTTATCTTCACTGATGGCAGCCTACCATAATTTTATTTTTATTGAAAACTCTTTATAATAAGAGATCTACCAATGAGACTTAGATGAACCCTTCTTTCTCACTGGTAGCAAATGTTTCTCTGGAAATAGAAACGTGGCACTGCTCCGTTCAGATTCAGTCCGGAGCTTGGGGGTCCTCCTGGACTCACGACTCCTGCTCGAAGAGCAGGTGGCAGTCGTGGCCAGGAGGGCCTTTGCACAGCTTCAGGTTGTGCGCCAGCTGCACTCCTTCCTGGATCGAGAGGCCCTCCAAACAGTCACTCATGCCCTTGTCATCTCTCATATAGATTATTGCAACACGCTCTACATGGGGCTACCCTTGAAGAGGATCCGGAAGCTTCAGCTGGTCCAAAATGCAGGCGCTCAAGCAGTTACGGGTGCTATAAGATCAGCACATGTAACACCGCTGCTCCGCGAGCTGCATTGGGTACCAATTTGCTTCCGGGTCCAATTCAAAGTGTTGGTCATCACCTTTAAAGCCCTAAATGGCATGGGACCAGGGTATCTGAGGGACCGTCTCATCCCAATTACATCGACCCGCCACACCCGGTCATGCAGGGAGGGCATGCTACGGACCCCGTCAATAAAAGAATTCCATCTAGCGGGATCCAGGAGGCGTGCCTTCTCTGTGATAGCACCTGCCCTGTGGAATATCTTGCCCCCAGAGGTGAGGCAGGCGCCTGGCCTTCTGGAGGTCTTTAAAGACCTGGTTCTGCCACCTTGCCTGGGACAAAGGAAGTAATAGTTCCTCCTGGGGGTGGTTAGCTTAGTAATAACCTCCTTTTAAGATCTTACCATCCTCTGGATTTTTTCTATTTCTATTTATTATGATATTGTATTTTAATGATTTATAGGTTTTTTAATTTTAACATTTTATTGTAAGCCGCCCAGAGTCTACTGCTGGGCTTTCCAAAGTTTTCCCGCGGCGACACACCAACCGCCGTTGGTGTGTCGCCGCGGGAAAACCCGGAAGCGCTGATGATGATCAGCGCTTCCGGGTTGTGTGGCGACACACCAGACTGTGTGTGGTGTCTTTTGTGTCACAACACACAGACTTTTGTGTCGCAACACACAGTTTGGAAAGCTCTGGTCTACTGTGGTAGAGATGGGCGGTGATAAATTTGATTGATTGATTGATTGATAAATAAATAAATAAATAAGCCTCATTTACTGCATTCAGTCACAACAATAAATTAGACTTTCATATGAATGAATGACAGACTTACATGCTCTGCTGTTACTGGAATTCTTTGTTTATTTTCGGAAGATATTCTACAAAAGCCTTGAATGTAGGTTATGCCACAGATTTTGCCCAGATTTCTGCCATTTGGGAAATGTGTGTTTAAAGTTAAAGTCCTGTAGTCCTATGGCAACTACAAAAACAGATAGATAATTATGGAAGTGATACAGTTTGACCTGGCTCTGCCACCTGGCCTGGGACGACGGAGGTAGTAGTGCCTCCTGGGGTTGGCTCGCCCCGTAGCTCCGTGATCTATCTGCGGGTTTTAATCCACCTTGGATTTTATTGTATTTATTTTTTGTTGTGTTTTCTAGATATTTTTGTATAGTTTTTAAATTGTATTGGTTGTAACCCGCCCAGAGTCCCTTGCATGGGAGATGGGCGGGGAATAAATCTGAAAAATAAATAAATAAATAAATAAATAAATAAATAAATATTCCGAATTGGACAACACCATGGACCAAGCAATCTCCAGGAGCAATTTAAAGAGGAAAATAGAAAGAATAGACATATTTTCTTAATTGTGCTGTTCACTGATGTCCCCAAACAACATAATCAAATCCTTCTTGTTTCTGACATTTATTTCAGCTTTTCCTCATTGAAGTCGCTTCCCCACAAAAAAGGGAACTAAATGGAAATCCTAAAACAAGGTGTCTAGGGCAGAGATTCCCAGACTTTTTGGCCAGTGTGCACATTTAGAATTTGTGAACATTCTAAATGTTGGGGGGGGGGGGAAAGGAGGAGGAAGGAGTATTAAGTACATTCACTGCCTTGAATTATTTATAAAAATAATAAAGGCGGGATTTTAAAAAATGTTAAAAGAATGGGTACCATGAGGAGCATGGTCAGTCATAATGCATTCATATATCAGAAAGTATAATTACTAAGGTTGTTTCTCATCATCCTTTCTAGTTTCTTAACTTGTGCTTTACCACTTCAGTGTGCCTTTGACTTTTTTAAAAGATAAATGGGTACACTTCCACTGTAGCCACCATGGGATCTTTGTATGTCCAAGAGGCATTTTTGGAGATTGTAATGACTGAGGCTGGCTTTTTCTTTCCATCATACCAGCTTTCCATTTTCTTAATTAAAAAATCCTTATAAAAAATGCAGGTAACATAGACTCTGGTAAGCACCAAGGAAGATATATGTGGCCACCACATTGGGAAGCAAGTTCTAAGAAATGTAATGGAAAATATTAGCTGCCAAAATATTCATGTACACAGGCACCTCCCCTCTCCCCATTCCCTCCATTACTTTGGTATGGCTGTGAAGAAGAGTTTGGAAATGTAGCAATACATCTGAATGTTAAGCTGTGGATAGCTATTGAAAGAAACCAGTTTTATATATCATATTTTAAAGTTTCTGGTTTCAGTAAACCAAATTTAAGATTAATCATAAAAACATTAGTCAGCGTTTCTGATCTCAGGCTATTTATATGACAATAATGAGTAGTTTATTGTTATGTTAAGAAGTAGTTATGGTAATTTCTCCCATGTAAGCAGAAAATTGAAGCCTCTGCTCTCATCTTCTTTCTCACTACTAGAGGATATTAAGTTTAAATCATTCCAGAATAGTTTCAAAGAAAATATTTTAAAATTATTTTTAAAGAAGTAAAGTTTTAGCTGGAGGCCCTTATTATAGGTAGGAATAGGTAGACAGTGGAAAGTATACACAACTAGATGAACCAAATTAAGTCAGAAAATATATACAGCTGAAAGGCTTGAAAGTATATATCAATTCCTCCAATTCTAACATTTTTAAAATTACTTGAGAAATTTTTATATTAAATTAAGCTGTTTAGAGATAACTTACCTTGAATGTTCTTACTTTAGGAACTGGTTATCAAAACAATATTAAGTTCTGCAAAAGAGGAGCCATCGGGACCTGCAAGGTATGGATAAACAAGGAATATTCCAAAGCCTTTTGTTAATTGGTTAATTCAGGTACTTGGTTAAAGGTTTAAACAATATATTATGAAATACAGAGTTTCTTAACATTTGGTGGCAATAATATATATTTTTAAAAGTTGTGGCAGAATATTTAGTGAAGCAAAACCCAATATACAGTGAATATATTTTGGTATTTGCTTCACTGAATATTCTGCCACAATGTTTTAATTTTAAAAAAATGTATCCAAAACTAGCTCTTTACAAACAGTAAGCTTTAATCCATTGAGGTTTCCATAACCAGAACAACCAGTTGCTCCTCCTAAAACCAGGTCTAGAGGATTAGTGGATCCTTTGGAACAGCACAACTGATAGTATGGAGTGTTAATGAGAGAACTTGTGACATTAGTTTCCCTCACGCATTATGTTGATAGAAGCCTTTCTTGATCAAAGAATCTTCACTTAGAAGACATACCAGTGCATAAGATCTAGCTTTGTCTAAGAAAATATACCATAAGGTTTTCACTCCTTGATATTATCAGGTACAGCTAGTTTAATATAAGTCTGTAACTTGTTTTGTAGATGTGTTGCTCTTTGTAGCCTTGGCATTTGGATCTGTGAAGAACTGGTGCATGAAACCCATCATCCTCAGATCAAGGAAGCTCTGAACGTAATCTGTGCTTCTCTGAAAGTAAGCATGTAATCATTAGAACATGACAACCAAACTGAGATATGACATTATTTTTACATATTGGAGCTTTTTATTCTTGTATGGGTGGTTTTTAATCTATTTTAGGCATATATTTCAAACTTGTGGCCCACTGATTTTTTTTATGTGGCTCATGATGTCTCACAAACTTAATGCTTTGCTGCCAGAGCCTGTCTACTTTGCTGCCTTTTCCTGTGCACGGGTGCTGTGCTGCAATGTGTGCCTGTGACAGCACAAAAATTTGAGGTACTGGCAGAGCCCAAATCCTACTGGGATGGCTCTGCAGACCCTGCTCTCCACCACTGCCATCTTGCCTTGCTGCTTTGTCTCATACGCAGGCACTGCACCAACAACTGATAGCTGTGCAAGCATGCAGAGGGAATTGCTGGTGAGATTGCTATTTGCCTGTGCTAGTTGGTACCAGGGGTATGTGCAGAAAGTGGTGAGATGTGGGACAACAGACAGCCAGAGATTGCAGCCATGGAAATACTGAATTTTACTGTTTTACAGCAGGCAACCTGTTTGTTTTTATTAACCACCAATAGTGCCATTTTAATTTAATTTTAGTTATTAGTTATAAATAATAATGCATTATTTTAATTTAATTATTTTATTTATTCTATTAAGAATTAACAAATGTTAAATATTAGTTGCATCTTTGCATATGTATGAATGCAGCCCGCTGATCAGTGTGTTTTATGTAATGTGGCCCCCTATATTTATTTGAGTTTGAGATCCCTGATTTAGTCTACACAATGCCTAACCCGTTGCATAAATACAAAAAGTGTTATCCTTATTCTAGGTAATTCTTAATTGTACTCTGGGTAAGGAAGCAGCCCTTTCCCCATCTCATTTCAGTGCTGGTCATGGTAGATTGGTAGTTATAATGAAAGTCATACAGTCCAAAGCAAAGCTTACTAAATCACTTACTGAATTCTACTTAGTAGAATTTGCAACCTGCAGAGACACTGTGGAATGTAGCTTAAAGCAGAGATGGGCAGCATTTATAGAAACATGCGCTACAATTTAGCCTGGAGGCTGCAGAATGCTACCCAGTGAAATCACTGGAAAGAATGAAGCCAAAATGTTCAAGGCTTTGTTGTAGGGGTTTCAAGGTTTCATTTACAAGAATGGGAGTGAGAGGCCACTGGCAAGAAAATTGCTCACACCCTCACAATTGCATTGGGGGTTGGGGCAGGGTTTTGTTTTATTTATAACTAACTAACTAACTAACTAACTAACTAACTAACTAACTAACTAACATGGCCACTCAATGTAATCACAATGACTTGGCTGGGCAGCTTACAGATAATTAAACGGAATCTAATAAAAAGAATACAAAGCCACAACATATAAACTGATAAACAGTAATGAAATTATAAAATGGTGATCCAAACTGAATGTAGAGGCCACAGGGAATGGCCTTGAAGGACAGAAGGAAGAGCTGCTACCAAGGCAGTGGTCAAATAAGCAGGGCTTGAGCCCAGGCCAAGAAAATAACTTGAGAAAACATCTGAGACGAGCCCCTCCCTAGTTTACAAGAAGATAAAGTGAGGGAGGGGAAAGCACATTCAGACTTGCAAGATTCTGTTACTATAGCTGTTACAATAAAAGTAGTCCTGACCTACATGGCATTAGTTTCGTAGTCTGGTCTACCTTGTTGTGCTGACAGGAAGTGAAAACAAGGAGCCTGTATTGCCTGTTTCTACCTTGGATATATGTCAGGGAATGGAGATTAGGACAGAAAGCATTTCTCGGATCTCTTCAAACTCCTCAGTTCAAGTCTCTGATCCAGAGCTTCTGAGCCTAAATAGTGCCACTGCTGCTGAGTGAAAGAACAGAGAGGTAAATGGCAGTGGGGCACTAGATTGGTCAGATCAGCTCAGAATTATAAAGAGCACCCTTGGGTCTGAGGGGGACCAGCTCCTGGAAACTTTATAAGGAAGTATTAGAGCTGAGGTGGTTGCTGGAGACAACATTCATTGCTCCCTTGCTATAAAGGGATGTAGACCTGAACTTGCAGAAGGTATGAGAGAGGCATTAAGAGGGGAAGGAAGGATTGAGCCATTAGGGAGGGACTTGGAGAAGTGATTACTGTAGAAGGAAGCATGAGAAAGAAACTTAATATAACCCAGCCTTGATTTTGTTTAGTATAAGAGAGAAACTTGGGCAGACCTTCTGTTAATATAGAATTCCTGTGGTGTCTATTTCTTGACCTGGCCTACCTGAAAGGGCTGACACTTACATCCCACCATTTACTGTGGGTTGTTTCCCTTGATATCTTTATCTTTGCTTGGATCACAGCCACTCTTCTAGACTGGCCACATTTACAGCCAGTACAGTATAGTAATGTTTGGCTTTGAACCATGATCTTACTTGATTAACTTTTTGGCTTTAACATATCCGTAGGACTGATATACCGGCTCTCAACTTCAGCTGTCTTCTTCACTCCTTGCACTTCTATGGGAGAGAACAGGATGAAATTAGCTGCTATCAAATATTGAGAAAGCTACCCATCTAGATGGTTTTAAAGGGAGATTAGTAAAATTCATAGGGATAAGGCTACTAGTCGTGATGGATGTGTTACTACCTTCTAAATCACAGGCAGTATACTGTAAATATTTGCTGCTGGGATTAATAGTGAGCAATCACCCTGCTCATAATAATAAGCTTCCTGACACCAATGATTGACCAACATGTGAAATTGAATGCTGGACTAGATGAAGTCTTGGCCAGATCCAGTAGGGCTATTTTTATGCTTTTCTTTGTTGTTGTTTATTCGTTCAGTCGCTTCCGACTCTTCGTGACTTCATGGACCAGCCCACGCCAGAGCTTCCTGTCGGCCGTCACCATCCCCAGCTCCCCCACGGTCGAGTCCGTCACCTCCAGAATATCATCCGTCCATCTTGCCCTTGGTCGGCCCCTCTTCCTTTGGCCTTCCACTTTCCCTAGCATCAGCTTCTTCTCCAGGGTATCATAGAATCAGGGTATCATAAGAAAAACATAGAGATATGTTTTTCTTAGTCTCCTATTAAATAGTTCCTGAACCAATTTGAGAAATCTCTGTGGTAATACATTTTTTAGTCTGAGTGACAGAGATTTGGACAGTATTTTCATATATTTCTTTAGACTGGAATTATTGTTCAGCCCCAAGAGCCATGTTTTCCAGCTATATATGTTTCTTTTGCTAGTTTGGCCAGTGACTCAGAACTTGCCCTGTGCTAATAATTCAAATATGCTATATAGGCATATAGTCTCAAGCTAGTCTACGTGAGTCCAAGGAGGATGACATCCATTGCATACCTTTCTAGCCCAGATTCAGCCTCTTTTTATTGTTCACAACCCTTGATAGTTAATATAACTAGTATGCAAAGTACTACCTATCATACGAACCAAAGAAACGTTTATCTCTATTTCAGAGCTCTCCAAACTTTTAATGTTGGCGACACACACCAACGGCGGTGCGGCCTGCTGTGTCCTGGTGTGTCGCACGCAAACCCAGAAGCGCTGGTGGGGGGAACCGTAAGGAGCGGCACCCCCCACCAGCGCTTCCGGGTTTGCGTGCGACACACCAGGACACCGCAGGCAACACAGTAGTGTGTCACGACACACACTTTGGAAAGCTATGCTCTATTTATTATTTTGTCTTCATCGCTGGCTGTATCCATCACACAAATTACTTTGCAGTACTATGTACTATTTGTCAATCTGTTTTAGACAGAAAGATACCCCACCACCTCCAAACCTCTACACATGACCAACACCATAGTAGTGTTTGACAGGGAAAAATAGAGTGAATAAGTGCAAGTTATACATAGAAGGTAAAAAACTGGAAGAAGCAGATGAATTTCTGTACTGTTACAATGTTTGCTAAAAATGCGGAAATGGATGGAGAAATTTTAAATGTACTCTGCCCCATCTTCTTACCTTTCCAGCAATTTTCCTCTAAGGTACTACTGTGCATTTTGACTAGTCTGACTGGAGTTCTACTTTCGCAATTGTGTGGGATAGGTTTGCAAGTGTCCTGTACAAAGAATTATTATGCCCTTGTGCTTCAGGGTCTGTCAACTCAGAGACAGAGATTTTATTGAATTGTTCCTTTTATAAGGATTCCCACCATCTACTAATAACATCTCTTTTATATAACTATCTGGATAGATCAGATACATTTTATGTCATTCTCCTTTTATCTGATTCAAATCATAACTCATTAAGTGGTGAAATTTATTTCTGGGGCCATGCTATTAAGATTGTTCCATAGGTTTAAGTCAAATTCTGCTACATATTAAAATTTTTACAATTTCTTTTATGAATTTTGTTGTTGTATCTAAGGTTTTTTTTAATATATGTCCCTGGTCTTGCACTAAATATATCAAGAGTCCCCTTGTGGGGGGAGATGGGCGGTGATATAAATTGAACAAACAAACAAATAAATAAATAAATAAATATCTAAATGTATCGCCTGTTGCAAGGAATGAATGTTTGCTAAGAGAAGAAAAATCTTCTATGTATAAGAGTGCTTCTGTCAACTTAGTTTTGTGGAAATGAGAGTTGGATATGTTGTGGAAACGTAAATGTGAATTGAACAGAGTGAGAATGAAGTACTTTAAAATGGTAAAACAAAACAAAGTAAGGTAAAAGAATGAACAGATGCTGAATGAATGTGGATTGATTACAAATGTGTGTGACCAATACCGACAAAGTATATGGCTATAGAGAGAGAATGTATAAGGATCAAACTATGAAATAAATATATATTAGGAAGAGGGAAGGTTCAAGAGGAAGGGGAAGACTGAAAAAGTCATAATTGAAAGGAGCTGATGACATCCTCAAAAAGAGAAAGGTGATAAGTTTAAAGAAAAAGGTAATGTATAAGTAGTATATAGATGTGATAGAAGCAGGAATGCTTTGTAAGGATAGAAAGTATAGTGAATGGTGTTGACCGCAACTAGATTTAGTTACGATTCTTCTTTTCTGAACACATCTGAACACTTTTGCTTTCTGTTGTAGTTCTCACTCCTTTTCTGTGCTTTGTGCAACACTGCTTATTTATTATTTTATTTTATTTATTTCTATCCCGCCTTTATTATTTTTTATAAATAACTCAAGGCGGCGAACATACCTAATACTCCTTCCTCCTCCTATTTTCCCCACAACAGCAACCCTGTGAGGCGAGTTGGGCTGAGAGAGAATTACTGGCCCAAAGTCACCCAGCCGGCTTTCATGCCTAAGGTGGGACTAGAACTCACAGCCTCCTGGTTTGTAGCCCGTTACCTTAACCACTAGACCAAACTGGCTCTTAACCCAAATGAAATAGCATTATGGGAATAATGTGTATGTATGGATAAATTACACAAATTATTCCTTTAAATAGAATTTAGTAATCTCATTAATTTAATCCAGTATGGATGTTCTTTAGAATAAAAGCTATTACACTCTTTGGGGTAGTTCCAAATAAATTTGGATACAGTTAAGCTCTAAATCCAAGAGCCAGCCCTAAGAAGGAGGCAATGGCAAACCACTTCTGAAAAACCTTGCCAAAAAACTGCAGGGACTTGTCCAGGCAGTCTCCCGAGAATCAGACACGATTGAACGGATTAAAATAAATAAATAAGCTCGAAATACCTTACAAGGTGCTTATATTATTAATATGTAATCTTATGCAGTCCAAGGAAGAAAAAGGATCAAAAATGGCCAGAAAGGCTCTGTAGTAGGAAAAGAGGAAAGAATAATAGAAATATATTTCTATAGAAGTCTCTAAAATCCATTTCGGACAATATTGTTTTATTTCATATTATTATTTTATTAAAAAATTCTCCCAGGTAGGCAATTTTTTAGTTCAATTATCTAAATTTCCTTATTGCTTGTTTTGCTTTGATAGTTTAAAAAAAATGAAGTTTAAATTAAAATGTACTTAACTGTGTTCAGTAAATAGAGTGTAATTTTAAAACAGCATGTACAGTGAGGGAAAATAATTGAAGCATATTCTCTTTGTACAGTTTGGAAACTGAATGTGAAGCTCAAAAAGAGTTTTATATCCATGGGAAACAATTCTTGGGCTCTTATTTGGAACACATATTATTAAAAGAACTTTGGGTCATTTTTCTAGTGAAGAAACATGAATGAGTATTGATACCAGATGCTATGTATCTTGTCAGATTTATTGACAGTTACAGTATGTACACTATTAGAATGAAATGGCAGTTGACAAAAGCAAATTGCAGGCTTATAACCCAGATGCAACAACACTTTCTGAATTCCAACCAAGCTGTTCTGTCAAAGTATAGGCAGCATTTATTTCTTCTAGACAGTGTGAAGTCACAACTTTTGTGTTTCAACCATATTGAAAGTCTGGGCAAAATGATCCTAGCCACTCCTTTCAACTGCTGCAGTTAGCCATTTCTTCTAGACAGTGTGAAGTCACAACTTTTGTGTTTCAACCATATTGAAAGTCTGGGCAAAAGGATCCTTAGCCACTCCTTTCAACTGCTCCAAAATAACATGCCTTCTAAGTGGGTACAAAACCTTATCCATGCTACAAAAAGTATCACTGAAACCATTTTTAAGCAGTAGGTGTACCAGAAGCACAGCTGAAAGTTTATACTTGAGAAAACATATGGGCCACATGAATTTACTTAAATGAATCACTCTGGAGTCTCAACTGCAATCTGAGTTTTAGAAAATTGTAATAGAAAAGTATATGGTACTTAATTTTTTTTCCCCAATGGACAATTGACCCCAACCCAGAATTAAAGCCAGAGATGTGCAAAATCAAGAATGGGAATTCTTAAACTTATGGCGTAATTTTCAAGACAGGTCCAAGGGGGAAAAAATAAGGGTATTTTTATGATTGAAGTAAAGGGGGCGCAATGGCTCAGTGGTTAAGACGCCAGGCTTGTTGATCGGAAGGTCACAAGTTCGGAGGTTCGAGACCCTAGCCCCGTGTGATGGAGTGAGCTCCCTCACTCGCCCCAGCTCTTGCCAACCTAGCAATTCGAAAGCATGCAAATGCAAGTAGATAAATAGGTACCACTTCGGTGGGAAGGTAACAGCATTCCGCGCGTGTCATGCCGGCCACATGACCACGGAAGCGTCTTCAAACAACGCTGGCTCTTTGGCTAACAAACAGAGATGAGCACCGCCCCCTAGAGTCAGACATGACTGTGCGGGGGAACCTTTACCTTTTATGATTGAAGTGCATATATACATTTCATAAATAAATGACATTATGGTAGTGAGGATCCGTAAACAGTTAGCAAACTTGCCTTGAACTATTAGGATAAATATATACACTATCTGATAGAATGGAAAATTGAATTTAAACTAGTATTTGAGGGAAAGGATCCTCTGGAGCTCTTTAAGCAGAGGCTGAAAATCCATCTAGAATTTTTTTTGACTCAGGATTTCCTTCATCAAGCAGCAGGTTGGATTTAGAAGGCCAAAAAGTCTTCCACTTTATGAATCAGATTCAATTTAGAGTACCCAGTTAGTTTCAGAACGCACAAAGAGCCTTATTGGATCAAACCTTAACCATTGTGTGTCAAAAAAGTATTGAACTAGTTGCATTTGGGAAGCTCCAGCCTTTCACTTCCCAGCAACCAGCATTTAAGGTATGCTACCAGTGATTCAGACTGCTCACTTGAGGGAATGATATTAAAGGCAAAACTGAAGTACTTTGGCCACATAATGAGAAGACAGGGTACCCTGGAGAAGATGCTGATGCTAGGGAAAGTGGAAGGCAAAAGGAAGAGGGGCCGACCAAGGGCAAGATGGATGGATGATATTCTGGAGGTGATGGACTCGATCTTGGGGGAGCTGGGGATGGTGATGGCCGACAGGAAGCTCTGGCGTGGGCTGGTCCATGAAGTCACGAAGAGTCGGAAGCAACTGAACGAATAAACAACAACAAAACCAATGATTCAGAAGATAATAGCCATATTAGTAAACATTGATAGCTTGATTCTCCACAAACCTACCGAGTCCTCTTTTAAGTTATATAAATTGACTGCCATTACCTTAATTAAATTTCACAGTTAACTGTATGCCCTGTGAAAAAGTATTTCTATCCATTGGCCCTGAATTTTCCTGTATTTAGTTTCAGTGGATGACCTCAAGTTTTAGCATTATGGGTGAAAAAAGAAAACCTCTCTCCACTTTATTTATACTACGCATGATTTTATATGCCTTTGGACCCTCACCTACCTTCATTCCAATATAGTATTTCCTCATAGGGGGATCTGCTCCAGCACCCCAATATTTTTTTGTAACTTTTTCACCTTTTCCAGCTCTATATTATCCTACTTAGGATTCAGTGGTACACAATATACCCAGTGAGGTCTTACCATGGATTTGAATAAGGATATTATTATATCTTCATTGCTTTTTGTAATTCCCTCTCTAATCATTCCAAGCATTGAATTCACCTTTTTTAATAGCAGCTGCAAAATGAGTTGACATTTTCATTGAGCTGCCCACTATGACTCCTAAATCCCTTCCCAGATCTAGCACTGCCAGCTCAGATCCATAAATTTATAGGCAAAGCTTGGGTTTTTGCTTGTTTGTTTGGTCAACTTCCATAATTTTTCATTTATTTACATTAAAATGCATTTCCCATTTTGAAGTTCATTCACTCAATTTGCAGAGATCCTTTTGGAGTTATTTTCTGTCCCTTTTTGGTTTTATCATCCTGAACAGTTTGGCATCATCGACAAACTCAATGCTTAGGCCTAACTCCAGATCATTTATGTACAAGTTAAAAATCACTGGTCCCAACATGGATCCCTGGTGGGCTCAATTTTGCATGTCTCCCCAGTATAACAATTGTTCATATATTCTTACATTTTACTTCTTGTTTTTTAATCAGTTGTCAGTCCAGGAAAAAATAACTGACCTCTTAACGAATGCTTGAGTCAAAGTATTAGTATTACTTTCCTGAAGCAGCTCTCACCCAGCAGCATATGGGCCACTGCATTTTGCTCCAGTTGGGGTTTACCAAGAGTCTTGAAGAGAAACCATCAGTAGAATATATTACAGTAATCCAAGTATCCAATCCTTGGCCACTCCACCTGCTACCTTAGCAGGAACTGTAAAAATACCCTAGTCACAAACCTGCTCCTTCAGAGGAAGTGCAAGCAGGTTCAGACTTAGAGTAGGGGCCATAAGAGAGTCCATAGACCTCTGGATAAACTGCAGCTCTGTCTTGCTGGGGTTCAGCTTTAGCCTGTTTCATCATCCAGATCAATTTCCAGACAAATGGTCAAAGCATCCATAGCATCTCCTGTTCTGCCCAGAGTGGAGATGTATAGTTGGGTATCACCTGCATGTTGATAATATCTCACCCAAACCAACAGATGACCTCTCCGAATAGTTTCATATAGCCATTTGCTTGTGACTATGTGAGAACTTGCAAGGTGGCAGGAATGACCCCCTCTTATCAATAAATGACCAGAAATAAATGACCAGAATTTTGCTTGGGGAAAAAAATCAAGCACCTCTTGGAAACTGAGGAGATCTATTAGGCACCTGGGGTGGCTTTATCTTAATCCCCCCCATCTTTTCAAAGGTCACTAGTGTCAACTTTTGAAGAATATAATTCCATAATTGTGTTTATAACTCCCATAATTGCTTTTTGATTTAATTAGGAGGAACAAATAGCTGCTCAGAGCCTTTTGATTGGAACAGCATAGAAGCCTGAATACATATATAAATAAATGTGAAGCATTGGATATGTGCTAAGTCTGTCCTATTCACTTTTATTCATAATTTTTGAGTATTTCAAATCTCCCCCTATATTTCAGTAAAAATTATTTTCATAAAATAAAATGGATGCTAGGATTAGTAGTCATAGTGTTCTTACTAACTAGTCACACTGAACATTAATTTTTTATAGGACTAATTTTGTACAAAGTAGTAGCTATGGCATTTGAATCATAAAAATATGAAGTGGCTTTCTTGGTACTTGAAAACATATTTGCCTCTGATAAGCAGCTTGAGTTTCCCATGCCTTCCCTGGCCTTGATTGCTGACAGACTGTATATAATGCTGTTTGCAGGCTCCATTTTTATAATACTTATTTTTAAACCCAACAATACACTTCCCATTATCTGGTGTGTGTATGGGAGAGAAAGTATGTCTGTGTATGGGGGAGAGAGAGAATGTTTACAGAGCTAGTTTTTGAAGAATTCCTACAGTTATCTGCATTTGATTTTAGTTCCTTTGATCATGTTTGAGTATCTCAGTATTCTGATATTCATCATAGGCAAAAGTAATTCTGCAATCCTGTGTTTGACATATATATCATATGAACTTCCCCCTAGAACATGCACTTCCCGTTGTAATTATTGCATATTGTAAAACTACTGTGATCCTTTGTATATATTTACATTTGTTAACGTGTATTATAGTAACATTTATTTATATATTTTGCCATTTAAATGTTTTCACTAGCTGATTTTTTGGTTTATATCTCAGGAATATGGAACTTTTCTTTTAAGGAGATACCTGTATTCACATAAATAAACCTTTTATCATACCGCATGAACCTCTGGTTTTTTAGAGTTTACTTGCAATGTATTATTATTTGTATTCTCTCAATTTGTATATTTATCTTAGACTCATAAAACGTAATTAATTTCTGGTTTAAAGCTGTTCAAGAATTGGAGAATAATTTTGATTCTTACCTGAGCACTTTTTTTTTACTTTGAATGTATATTTTTCATTTCAACATGAAATAGTAATGAAATGCTAGTCTGTTAAGTATAGTGCATTATAATATTGCATTCAATACTTTTCTCTTTGTGTTTTTTTATAGTTTCCAAATAAAACAGTTGCACATGTGGCTTGCAATATGCTTAATATGTTGGTTCATTATGTACACAGGCTACAACTCTACCAGCCTGATTCACCACTAAAAATTATTCAAGTAAGTAAAAGCAAAAGATACATTTGAACATGGATTTTCATGTAATAATATTTAGCAAAATATTTTCAGAGTGGCAAATGGTATGTGTGTCATGTAAATTTCACAGTGTAACACTGAAATTCACAGCTTATGAAATATAGTATGTTTTTATCAGAATTGTTCACTACCAATACACATGTTGGTCAAGAAAGCCAAATTAAATATAGATACCATGGGGAAGAGTTAAAATAGGGTCTCAAAAATGTTTATAGCAATATAATGATTTACTCAAATAAAAGTTATTGTTATTGTACTAACCAGGCAAATGGGATCGGTGGAGATCTTTAGGCAAAGATTTTAGGAGGGCGTAGGTAATCAGAATAGAGCTAATGCAACCTTTGGGAGCTAATGAAATCTTTCTCCACTCTGAAATAGAGACATGACCATTGATGAAATCACTTCTGTAGTTTTCAGAACAAATATAATAGAAATAGGTTAATGCAGTTTAATAGCATTTTAAGGAAAGATAAATATTTTTTCAATTGTTTACCTAGTTTCAGAATATATATGGATAAAAGTTTAAGATTCATTTAAGAGAGCCAGTTTGGCCTAGTGGTTTAAGGCTCCAGGCTAGAAACCAGGACACCGTGAGTTCTAGTCCTGCCTTAGGCATGAAAGCCGGCTGGGTGACTTAGGGCCAGTCACTCTCTCTCAGCCCAACTCACCTCGCAGGGTTGTTGTTGTGGAGAAAATAGGAGGAGGAAGAAGGAGTATTAGGTATGTTCGCCGCCTAGAGTTATTTATAAAAATAATAAAAAGGCGGGATAGAAAATAAAATAATAAAAAAAAGATGAATCAATTAGTTGTGGTCACCTACAGTAATATACCTTAAATGTTCAATCTCCTCCATATGGGAAACATAAGGCAGGTGCCATAATAAATGTCAAACAGCAGTGTCACAACTGGAAACAGAAAAAAAGTATACAAAAAAGTACATTTTTCTGAAGTATATGAAAAATATAAAGAACATTTTAATATTTAATATGAATAGTATGAATAATATTTTAATATCTTTCAATGGCATATGAATGTTTTGCCATGACAGTAAAAGCTATTAAGATACACCAGTATGAAGCATATACTTTAAAATGTATTACACTGACTCACACTGAATCAAGGTGACTGACTTCTGGGTAAATGTGGTTAACATCAATTTTATAGAACTAATAGCAGTAATTCTTGAATACTGACATTTTGACATTATTCGGTCTCAAAAGCAGCCTCCAAACAGCAATCTATGACTTTGAAGAGGTTAACCATTTTAAATAATTGCTAAGTAAGTTTACAGTGATTACATAGAACAGAATGAAATAGTTGCTTTGTACTAACAATGCTAAATTAAAATTGCATAGAAAAATAAATATAGTTAACTTACGGACAAGAATCTATATGACTAAACACTATGAAAGCCATCTCCATACAACAGATATTTTATTCACCAGATAAAATTAAGGACAGTTTCATACACAATACACAAAAATAACAACACCATCAGTTTGCTTGTTCAAAAAATACAATTTTAAGCTTAGAAATGTAGATTTCTTTAAAAAATATGTTTATTGTCTGCAGATATTGATAGCTACCATCACTCATCTCTTGCCCAGTACAGAAGCTTCTTCTTATGAGCAAGATAAGAGGGTAAGCAGATTTCTTTTATGTTACTCTTTTGCAATGTATGCTTATGACTAGTGCAAAACTGAAGAAGAACAGTTTGGGTTATAAATGAAACCACGAAGTATATGCACACATTGCATAAATAGGCTTAGGCTCCATTTTCCTGGATGGACAAGGGGCTTAGCTGCCCTCATGTGCATTGCTTCCTCATGGACATGTTCCTGCTCTCACCACCAGCAATTCCATTTCACTTACTTAACTGTAGTTATTTTCAGATTTTTATCCTGCCCTTATTTTTTTGGTCAGCTCAAGGCAGTATACATAAATAATAATCCTGCAT
Source organism: Charina bottae (assembly GCA_023362775.1). NCBI lineage: Eukaryota > Metazoa > Chordata > Lepidosauria > Squamata > Charinaidae > Charina > Charina bottae. The sequence goes on from JALMGJ010000001.1 coordinate 128,414,705, forward strand.
ACTATTTTCCCCACAACTAAAACCCTGTGAGGTGGGTTGGGCTAAGAGAGAGTGACTGGCCCAAAGTCACCCAAGCTCAAATGTCCACTAGAAGAGCAAAAGGCCAATTGTTTATTTATCTTCTATGAACAGGAAATTGGGGGAGTCAAGTTTCATGGTCCACAGTCAGCAGATGATTAAAGAATATGGCCCTGGTATACGCAGCCTCCTTCTGGCTTCAGAACACACTCTGTAAGATGGGGATGACCGTGTCAACAGCATTATCAACTGGAGTACTGTTAATAGACATGCGTAAGGCTGCAGAATCATTGACCTATGTAAAACATAAAATAGATAAGTTTTGACACAGACAAAGCCTTTGGCCGTGCTGTGTAACAAAGAGTACTATAAATTGTTACGCTGATCCACCCTGAGAATACTGCTATAGTATATCCCTTTCCTTTCCTTTCAGCTCACAGTAGTTGGGCTTCCCTTTCTGATCACCATAAGATAGACCCAACAATCCCACCCTATTTAGGAAGAGAAAAATCTATATGAGAAACCAAGTGATTCAAGATTTAGGATGCAAGTTACATCACTGCATTATATTAACCATTAAATGTTATTCTTCCATTTCTATGCATTTTAGCAGTTACAAGTTTATTATTAATAAAATACACAATAAAGAAGGAGTTAAACCAACTGAAGTGAAATCAGTGCAACTGAATGAATGGAAAGGGTTCCCTCGAAGGGACAAGAAGAAATCTTAACCTCTTTCTTCTAGCTAAAAGAGCACAAGTTGTGCTCCCCAGTTTCTGCCCAGAAACAACACATCCTAGAGAACAGAAATCCTTTATTTTTTTTCCTGTTAGGTTCATCTTCCAGTGACTAGAAAGATACTTCACAGTAAGTTCAATTACCAATCAGTCATATGATCTAGCAAGGGTCTTTAATGTGATACAAATCCTTTTCTGTGATACAGGTCCCTTTTATGTTTTAGTTTCATACAAAATTAGCACAGTGGCCTGAATCCAAAGCTTGCAATCCACAAAAGAAAGTCTGTTTCTATCCATGGAATAAGTTAGATCCACTAGTTGGTAAAAACATAGAAAGAGGCTTCTTTTGGCAAGTCATCTTTCCCCTTACAGATTCCTGTATACCCAGAACATCTGCTTCAATGTGTTGGGTTGTTTTCCCAAACATTTATTTATTTTATTTATATGTTAGATTTATACCCCACCTTTCCTCCAAGAGCTGCAGCTTGATGGGACTCCCAGGGCTGTGCAGCATATTGGATAATGAAAAAGGAAAGTTGTATATTAGCACTGCTGTTACACTGTAACTCCAGGACAAATCTAGAGAGCTGCAGCTTGATGGGACTCCCAGGGCTGTGCAGCATATTGGATAAAGCCTCAATGAACCAGGAAGAAAGATGTAATGGATCAGAAATGGCTCATAGTTTTGGGATTTTCCATTATTATTGTCTTAGTGTGCTGAAGCTGTTTACCATCTTTCATCCATAGTGGTAAAACTTTAAAAAATTGAGAACATTAGAATTTCAGTGATTGCTTAGAACATGTACCATAAATGATTACACATGTACTTTGATTTTTTTTATATGTCTGTGTAGAAAAATAAGAAAATTGTGCTTAATCATTGTGCTATTCATTGGTTACAAATATAGTCCATCTAAAACTATGTTTCTTTGAAGTTCTATTGTGTTTAACTCTCTTATTGAGACTAAAATGACCTTGTGTTTTAGTAGGATCAGGCCTTACTTTTTTGTGTCTGTATTTCTACTATCAAACTGTTGGCATAACACATACTGAGATACAACGTGCTTCTCGTATGGATTCCTGCTGAAGCTACAGTTAAAAAGGAAACATGGAAAATCAAATCAAATAAATTATCCTTCATAGTTATCTGTAATTTAGAAATCTTTCTATTACAGTTGGTGGTATCTCTACTTCTTTGTTTGTTGGACTGGACAATGGCATTGCCACTGCGGACATTATTACAGCCTATTCACTCTGCAGCATCTGAAAATGATAAAACTGAAAAATCTGTTCTTAACTACATATATAAGGTATTTGCTACCCCTTTTACTTTTGGTTTTGTTTTACGAAAATTTTGTCTTTTGACATTTTTAAACTTTTTGGTTTTGCAAAGAAGCAAAACGGAACAAAGAAAGGAGAGCTATTTTCATGTGTCCTATTTTCTCAGAATTGTAAGTCAGAACTCTGAACAACTCTGACTTATGAGTGAATGAGAAGCATGTTGCACCCTGTTCCATTCACTCCTACTGAGGGCTCCTGCCAGCAGGTGTAGCTAACAAATCCAGATGGCTTTGTCTGAAGCTTGTTTACTGGTTGTATAAGCCAGGGAATCTGTCTTATGAAAGGAAAAAGCCGAAATACCTGGTTCATGCGACTTAGTCATCACACCATAAGCAGACCCATCTAGATTTCCCAGCTGTGCCTGTTGGCAAGAGGAACCAGCAGAAGCTATTGGAGAACCTTCTCTATGCTCTGATATTCTCTGAGCATAGATGGCCATTCCTAATCACAGTGTACTTTGGACCATTCTCTGAATAGAAATAATATATTAAAAGTTCAAAAATACAGTGAAAATAGAATAAAGTAAAACTACTTTAGTGTGGTGTGGTGGCTCAGCGGGTAAGACGCCAGGCTTGTCGATCGGAAGATCGCAAGTTCGGAGGTTCGAATCCCTAGCCCTGCGTGCGGAGTGAGCTCCCGCACTAGCTCCAGCTCTTGCCAACCTAGCAATTTGAAAGCATGCAAATGCAAGTAGATGAATAGGTACCACTTCGGTGGGTAGGTAACAGCGTTCCGCGTGCGTCATGCCGGCCACATGACCGTGGAAGCGTCTTCGGACAACGCTGGCTCTTCGGCTAACAAACGGAGATGAGCACCGGCCCCTAGAGTCGGACACGACTGCACAACTGTGCGGGGGGAACCTTTACCTTTACTTAAAACTACTTTAAAAACATCAGGTTATATAAATGAAAACAAAGAACAAATATTAACAGAGTAAAACAATATTGAGAGCCAATTTGGTGTAGTGGTTAAGGCATCAGGCTAGAAACCAGGAGACTGTGAGTTCTAGTCCTGCCCTAGGCACAAAACCAGCTGGGTGACCTTGGGCCAGTCACTCTCTCTCAGCCCTAGGAAGGAGGCAGTGGCAAACCACTTCTGAAAAACCTTGCCAAGAAAACTGCAGGGACTTGTCTAGGCAGTCTCCAAGAATCTTTGCATGGCCCCAGACAGAAGATGGGCATTTCAAAACCAAGGTACCACAATTAAAAGGGCCTTTTCATTGATACGTCTGTGGGGAGGCACACTCAAACGTCAGTCTCAGATGAAATCTCAGAATCTAGAAAGGAACTTTTGGGGATTCATTCATTCATTCATTCATTCATTCATTCATTCATTCATTCATTCATTCATGGTACTGATTTTCCAAACTGTAAAAGTCTTAAAAAGTCAAAACAGCACTTTAAATTACCAGTAGAAAGTCTCTCCAGTATCCAGCCATTTATTACTTGGAGTAGAGTGAACCATTTTCAGTAGCAGTTCATTTAGAAGGCTACTCTCGAATAGGATTGAGATAATCAATTTGGACTGGAGAGACCCAGTTCAAGTCCTCACTTGAACCACAAACTTCACTGGTTAACTCAGAACGTCTTTTTCTTTCTCTCTTAGACCAATCTACCCCATACAGTTACAATTATAGGAACAAAATAGGAAGCGACCCTCATATACTGATGTGACCTCTTAGAGAAAAAGCAAGATATGAATACAATAATGGATACATTAAATAATAATGACATATCATGAGAACAGTTACAAATCAGAATAATATGAAAGGATTCTCATCATCTTTTCCTTTGTCCAAACAAAACTATGTACACTTTTGTATAAATGTAGTTACATCACAGATTTAAGAATTCTGTGTCTCCTGTGTGGATTTTATGCCAAACCTCTGAGAAGTAATCCTGCTTCCTCTTTAGTCTTTCACACTTGTATACATAGGTTTTAGTAAGCTTTGTTTTTTTAAGGTTCTTCATGGATGTGTCTATGGATCTCAGTGCTTCAGCAACCTGAAATATTTTCCAATGAGCCTATCTGATTTAGCATCTTTGGATTACGATCCTTTTATGCATTTGGAAAATTTGAAAGAACCAGAACCACTCCATTCACCTGATTCAGAACGGTCTTCCAAACTCCAGCCAGTCACAGAAGGTTTGTTTGCTTTAATTAACTTCTTTTTCTGAAGGAGAGTTATTTAGACTAATACTTCAATATTGGAAAATCTACAATAATTTTCAAGTATTGTAGATTTTCCATTATTGAAGTATTAGTCTAATGTATGAGTTCTAAATTACATTTAATATTACAGTTATAGATTATAGTGTTAATAAGCATGGAATAGAGTAATATAATTCTGAGTAATACAACCCCATTTGCTACAATAAGTACATCTTTACAACATACATCAATTTTATAATAGATTTTTCTGAGCCCCAGTAAACAAGTAAAACATTTACCATTTTTATTGTTAGCAAATATTTGTTATTTAGCAAACAATCAGGTACATGTTTAAGTCATTGTTCACTAATTCTTTAAACCTTAAAATTTGCTTCACGCTTATTTATTAACTTGTTTTTTAAAAAAAAATTCTACATTTGATTTTTTCTCTCTGAAAATAAACACCTTGAATTAATAGTTCAAATCATTTTAATTTAGATTTTTTCTTTTATGAAGTATCAGATGGTATTAGTGAAAAGAAATTTGGGAGATACAGGTTTTTATACTGAGACTAAATATTCTGTGTAGTATCATTCTCCTCCAATATTAAGCTGTTCCCTTTAGGCTTCCTTAAAGGTATTAAGGACTAGATAAATACAGAACCATTTTGCAGCAGCTGTGTGCTAACAGCAGGTGATTTTGTGGTCTGTAGTGACTCCGTGCTGTTTTTTTTTTATGTGGAGAAAATGGCTAATCATTGTGCCCTTGTCTAAGGCATGCTTCATCATTTTCAAGTACTTTTTTGGCCAAAGAATTCTGAACACAGAGCTGTCCTCTAATAAGCTCAGTATTGGATTGAACAAATCTGATTTGAGAACTATTGGCAGGAGGAACGGTAATTATTAAATTTACTGAGGAGTGAAGCAAGCTACTGTAGTTGGCTTTTTGTCAAATGGCTGTGGTCTTATTAGCGAAGAGTAATCATCTGCAGGGTCAGAATGAAAGAAGCACCGAAGGATTCATTCCCCCCTAATTACAGTTTCACCTATACATATTATGCAAAGCTAATATTTAAACTAGTTGCCAAAATTAATTTCCCCTACATGTTATATTGCAAGTGTAAAGAATTGCAGCCAGTTTTTGTGCCTTACTGCTTTTGTATGCTATAATAATGTGTAATTATGGGTTCACAGCAAATACTCTGTGATTTGTTTAATCTGCCTATTTGAAAAGACAACCTTGAATAGTTCCCTCCGCCTCTTCTTAAATTAATATCTATTGGAGAAAACACCAGCATTGCTGTCCTTCATTTGTGCATTTCCACACAGGAGTGAGTCTTGGGTTTATTTTTAAAATCCTAAATGAGATATTTCTTCTACCCCGTTATATTGTCTTAGATAAGTTAGTAACCTATTTAAGCTATTTTAAGAAGATCCCTGATAATCCTGAGTTGGTTGGGTGACCAGTACAAGTACCAACTGTTTTGTCAATTTTGGTAGTCCTAACAATATTAAAATTTAAGTATTTGTCATTTTCTCACAACAGCCTATAATTCTAAAGGATGTGAAGCAAATTGTTTCTTAGATAAGTCGGGGTGAGTTCATATCAGAAAACATGACCTACCCTTAAGTATTTGGTCCTCCTTTATTTTAAGACCTGATATGATTCCAATTTGTTTATGTCAGAAAGAAATGTTGCTATTACTAACCTACAGAAATATGTGATCTTGAACATATGGCAAGAATAACGAGGCACAGAGAACTATCAGCACAGTTCACCCAATTTCCAAGGCAGATATTTCTTTGGGCCACTGTGGTATAGTGGTTAATGTTGGACTAGGAGTGAGCATGTCCAAGTTGAAGCTCCAGTCAATCATATCACTTATTGAATGACTGTATGCCAGTCAATTAAAAAAAAGAGTCAGTTTGGTGTAGTGGTTAAGGTGCTGGCCTAGAAACCAGGAGATTGTAAGCTCTAGGCTTCCCTTAGGCATGAAAGCCAGCTGGGTGATTTTGGGCCAGTCACTCTATCTCAGCCCAACCCACCTCACAGGGTTGTTGTTGTGGAGAAAATAGGAGGTAGGAGTATTAGGTATGTTTGCTGCTTTGATTTGACCAAAATATTTTTTAAAAGCAGAATATTAATAATAATATCATCTCTCAGTGTAACCTACCTCATAGTTGTGCAGGAATAAAATAGGAAAGTGGGGAACCTACACACTGCCTTGAGTTCTTGGAAGAAAGGCAGGTTGTTAATTTAAATAATTAGATAAAGTGGGCAGACCAGCCTCAAGATTTTCTGTTGACACAAGTTCATAATTTCCTAATGCTTGATACTACGAAAAATGTGATGCAATCTCAGCCCTCTGCAAAATAGAAAGGGTTTCTGATATATGGAAAATAGTTAACTGTGTTCCCAACTGAGTTGATTTTAGAATACTATACATAGGAAGTCAAGTTCTGTGGATACTTGGTTGTGTTTTTTTCCCATGTGTCTGTTTCAGTCTAGCTTACATTCTGCCTTATGCAGAGATTTTCATTCAAAACAGAAACTATATCATGCAGTGCAGAGCACTGTGCAGTATTTGAGGTTATAAATATGAAGGCAGCAATATTTTTTTCTCCAAACAAGATACATTACTTTCAGATTTAAGTCATGTTTTCCTGCAAAACTGGGAAGTATATTAAATAAAGCTTGTTTGAAGCTTTGTGTTGCTTCAAGCTCTTTAGATTCTACAAGGAAATATTAAGAACTCTATAAAACCATTCAGTTAGAATGTTGAAACCCATAAATATGTCATAAATATGTCAAGCTCTCAGAATTAATATTAATGAAGAAGAGGGAACTTCTTCATTAACAGGTGGTCCAGAACTGGTTCCACCATGAGGCAGCTGCCATTAAAGGTCAACAGATAGTGAATTAGTTACAATACAAAATATGCTATATAAATTATACTATAAGAAAAAGGCACTGTGAGGACTAGAAGAACCAGATTTGGCCACACATTCTGGCACTACACATATCCGTTACAATACAGTAACTCTTTACAGATGCCAATCATTCTTCCCACTAAGAGATTATCAACTTGCAGTCAAGAAAAAAAGAAACATAAAATCTATACCTGAGGGTATCTATATATCTCTTTCTATTTCTCTCTCTGTGTCTATATCTATATAATAGCTTGAGGCTTATAGTTGGCAATTGCTAGTTTTCTGCTTTGAATAGCTTTTCTAATATCTGCAATAAAATTAAATTATTAAAGAGCAGTGTCCTTGAATCTCTGCCTTCTAGCCTTCGAATCTAGATGAAGGCATCATTTGGATTATCCTGTAGCTTCAGAAATATGCAAATTATATTCAGGATTTCAGATTTCAGATTTCAACCTAAGGTCAGGATTGCACTAATCTTTTCCTTTCTTTTCTTTTCTGGAAAATGAACACTTCTAAAATGGTGTTATCTGCGAGAAAATGTCTCTCAGTATCACTTCAGCTGTGAAATATCAGTCAGTTCCCTTCTTAATATCCAACTGCTGAAAATGTTTGCTTCTTCTGTCTTAGTTCTATACTTGCCATGATCCCCAAGGTGGCCCTCTCCTTTTCAAGAAGGAAAGCTGATAACTTCTGTTCATATTTTTCTTTTCTGTATGCTATTGAAGTGCTAAAATGTTTTTTATAAGTATTTGTATTTTTAAAACTGGACTCTTGGTAAAATTGCTTTCATTATTCATTTTCGTTTAATATTTTTTTAATGAAATGTCTATTATCCCTAGTAAACAGTATTTTTCTTATAGAAGTTTATGAATATGGTTTTATGCAGGCCATACTGCACCTCTTCAGAATCCCTTAACGTTTAAATGGATAGGTACTACATTTTTATTGCTATCAGTATAACCTAAACTATCGAATTTTGTTTTTTTCAGTAAAATCTCATATGCAACAAGGACTGATCTCTGTGGCAGCTCGTACTGTGATAGCTCATCTGGTAAACCACTTAGGCCATTATCCAATGAGTGGGGGGCCTGCTATGCTAACAAGTCAAGTATGTGAAAATAATGACAATCCTTTCTGCGAGAACCTTGAGCTTTCTCCTGAACTTTTTGAGAACCCCAATCTCCAGTTCTTTGTATTAAATAATACCACATTAGTTTCATGTATACAGATAAGAGCAGAAGAGAACATGCCTGGAGGAGGTTTGTCTGCTGGACTTGTCTCAGCCAATTCAAATGTCCGAATTATAGTACGGGATCTGTCTGGGAAATATTCTTGGGATTCTGCCATTATGTATGGGCCTCCCCCACCATGTGGCCTAAGTGAACCAACCACTTTTATGCTGTCATTGCCCCATCAAGAGGAATCAGAAGATGCCTCAGAACCTACTGCGTATACAGAAGAAATGTATGTAAAAGATGGAATTACTCTTCCACTAAAAAGAAGATTTAGAGACATTGTGCCAACATGGGATACAATAAAGGATGAAGAAGATGCCCTTGATGAGCTTTTGCAGTATGTAGGAATCACTAGTCCTGAGTGTTTACAGAGGACAGGTGTGACTCTCAATACACCTGCTCCTCAACCTGTTTGTGTGTCAGAGAAGCAGGAAAATGATGTAATCAATGCAATCCTTAAACAGGACACTGAAGAAAGGGATTTTATTGAAAAGCACTTCAGTGACTTAAATATGAAGGCTATGGAGCAGGATGAGCCACTGCCACAAAAACCCTATTCGGCATTTTACTATTGCAGGTTGCTCCTTAGTATTCTTGGAATGAATTCTTGGGATAAAAGGTAAAATGACAATGTTATTTGCTATTAAATACAACACAGTTTGGTCTTTTTCAGAACCGAGAGAGATTTTAAGTGACAGACATGCTGCTACTAAAAACAATAGCAGCATATCCCTTCCCCCTTCCAGGACAGCCACTCCTTATTTAGCGACCATTCACAAATACAATGGTAATAAACAGTAATAAAAAAATCATTTTCCAACCAATGTGCACATTTACAACCAAATTTTGTGTGCCTGAAAACAAAAACCTTCAGTTGAAACTGATTAAGTTCTGGTCAGTTTCAGGCAGCAGCGCAAGCTGGCCAGAGCTGCTGTCTTTTTAAGAATTTTATTAAGTTTCAAGATAAAGATAAAAGCTAAGAAAAAAGAACTAAAAAGGTGTGAAAACACAAGAGAATTTTTTTTCAACATTACAGAAAGATGTGACTTCTGACTTTTAACAGCAAGGATATACAAACATTTTCCATAATCAATCTCTTACTCTATATTAAACCAAAACCACATTATTTCTATAAATCATTCCACTTTAGCACATTATAAAAATCACTAAGTACAGTTACTCCCTCCCTTATATTAAAATAAAGAAAAAAAATTCATATAGACCACCTAAACATCTTTCTCCCCTCCAAAAGATAACACATATTTAATTCCCTTCCTACTACTATTCTATACATTTCTGTCTACTATAATAAGATCCTTAAAACCATCCAAATAAACATTTTTATACCCTAATAATCTTAATCCAAATCCTTAAAAACAAATAACATCAGTCAAACCCTAAAAGCAATCTAGGTAAACATTCTTTAACCCTTATCCCACTTCAAAATAAACCAGAGCATTTACATATCCCCACAATGTGCACAGAGCTTTTCTCTTGAAAAAATCAAACAGCCCAACTGCCCCCCTCAAAAATTCCAACTTCTCTTCAGAAAACTTCCCATACATAATGACCCCTTCTTTTTCATGGCATTTCACCAGAAAGTCAATTCCACTTATTGCTTGCAGATCCCTCTCTCCCTTAAATTTCTCCAACTCCACTATCCAATCTTCATCCAGCATCTCAATAGAATTCCCGATCTCATTCTTAGAAGAAACATTTCTATCACTGTTGAATTCCTCAGTTTCATCCACTACATCCCCAACCAGATGACACATTTTAGACCTCATATTTTCCATGATGTCCTGAATGTCTTGTATAAAAGCTTGGTAGGAGTCAGAAAAAATCTGTTTAAAATCTTGGGGGAAGTCAGAAAAAAACTGTTTAAAATCTTCCATGTCTCACACAGTAGATTATGGTGCCCCCTAGGAGCTTAACCAGCAAAAGTCAAAGATATGGAAAAGTTCTGGAGTGTATTTACACAAGTGAAAGTGAGATAAGCAGACAGTTCCCAAGGGAAAGTAGAAACAGAAAGCTGAAGGTTCAGATCAGCTGATTCAATGTGTAGGAAAATGCTAATATCTTCAAATTTAATATAAAAATAATAACAGGAAGACAATTATTTACTCTCAATCCTCCTTTATATTTGGAAGGAAAATGAATTCCAAAACTTAAAGATTTTTTTAAAAAAAGTAATCCCAAAAATAACGATAAGCACCAAGAGAGCCAGCTTCTCCTCACTATAGAAAGCTTCTCTTAAGGTACGCATACTTAAAAATATATATAAATTTAGTGATTTAGAAATGGGGTGGCCAGTCTTAGTGTCCCTTTAAGGCTACAGCACAGCTTGGAAAATGATGACAGCCCCGCCTCCTAGCTAGCTCTTACCAGTCAAACGTGAAACATTATTTGCGATCTTCTGGCTACAAGCAGCCATCCAGAGGACAGATGGGGTGATTCCAGGTGTTTTCCTTTATCCGGAGAGCACTCCTGGACTTCAGGAAAACCTGCCTGAGCCCGAAAAAATTTGCCACGTTGTCAGTTCCACACTTTAAGCCTGCAGGCACAGCTGCTCAGTCCACCATGTCTCCACCAGAAGTCCTCACAAGCTGGCCAGAGCTTCTGATCAACTAATTAAGGTCACAGAGCTTGTCAACTTGTGGTTAGCACTTTATAGGGAAGCAGTGTGCTGCAGAGAAAAGCAGCTCAGGAAGAGATAGCTTGTTTAAGCAATCCTGAGAGGAGGCAAAAAAAGAAAAAAAAATGGGTCAGGCTCAGGACACGGTATGAAGAACTTTATCTGAATGAGACAGCAGTAACCAGTGATATTCACAGCTTCTCTCTCCCTCTCCCTCTCCCTCTCTCTCTCTCTCTGTCACATGTTCGCTTAGCAATCATTTAGCTTAATGAAAAAATTGCTAGAACGGATTGTGGTTGCTAAACGAGGAGAGGGTGTAATGAAATTAAATCCAAATATTCTGTCACTTCCTTACTAAGATTTTGTTAGCCATGTGTGTAAGTAATGTAAATCACAGTACAATTGTATGAGAGTGGTGGTTTTTGTTTTGTTCTGTTCTGTTCTTCAGATCTTCACAGTGGTTAACTAGATGCCTCTAGGAAGTTCACAAGCAGGATATTAAGTGTCTAGTCCTAATTTGAGAGCCAGTTTGGTGTAGTGGTTAAAGGAATCAGGTTAGAAACCAGGAGACCATGAGTTTTAGTCCTGCCTTAGGCATGAAGCCAACTGGGTGACTTTGGAACTTGCTCTCAGCTCGAGGAAGAAGGAACTGGCAAGCCACTTCCAAAAATGTCATCAAGAAAACTGCAGGGACCTTTCCAGGCAGTTGCCAGGATTAATCCCCCCAAAAGTCCTAACTTACTATTCTTCTTCAGCAACTGCTGCCTCTAATATTGGGGGTGGCATATCACAGACATAACTATTAGCCATTGATAACATTATATTTCCTGAATTTGTCCACTGCCCATTTAATATTATTTAAGTTGGCTGAAGGCAATCACTACATTTTATAGTGTAAACTGAATTCATGCACTTTCCTTAAACTATTTTAGGGGTACTAACAGTACTAGTATTAGATAAATATTTTGTATTAGTAACAGTATTAGGTAAATATTTTGATTTATTGCTGCATGTTATTTTGATCACTTTGTGCATACCACAAAGAACAAAGTAGTAGAACAAATTATTTTCACTCTCCCCCTCCAAAAGAGATTACTTTAATTTCTGGGTTGCACTGTGCACTTGCTGACTCTCATACAAATACATTTAATCCTTCTCTGTCTTTTGCCTCTCCCTCCCTACCTCCCTACCTAGAAGGGGCGTGGTGGCTCAGTGGGTAAGACGCCAGGCTTGTCGATCAGAAGATCACAAGTTCGGAGGTTCGAATCCCTAGTCCCACGTGACGGAGTGAGCTCCCGCACTAGCCCCAGCTCTTGCTAACCTAGCAATTTGAAAGCATGCAAATGCAAGTAGATGAATAGGTACCACTTCGGTGGGTAGGTAACAGCGTTCCGCATGCATCATGCCTGCCACATGACCGTGGAAGGGTCTTCGGACAACACTGGCTCTTCGGCTAACAAACGGAGATGAGCACCGGCCCCTAGAGTCGGGCACGACTGCACAAATGTGTGGGGGGAACCTTTACTAGTGATCAGTGGAGACTGCTGGTTTCTTGCTACTATTATCCACAAGAAACCATAGGTCTGATGTCCAAGTAATCACCAGATTAAGTATTCAGCTAACTCTAGTATTGGGGGGTGGGGGGGAGAATCAAGTTGCTTGCTTTTCAGATGAGAGTAGGAACTTATTTCAATTTGTAACTAATTTGCTTAACAATTGATTCCAAAACAAAACAATATAAAAATAAAAATTTTAAAAATGTTTTCAAAAAACAGATTTAATGAACCAACATCAACCTTTTTCCTAGGGGAAGTAATGGCAGTTTTAAAAAAATCTGGGAATCTCATCTTAAAAAAACACATCAATGTTTATGTAAAAAATAGTGATCTCATAGTTTTGCAATATATTCAGTTTTTTTCTCTCCCCTTTTTTACTTTTGGTGAGGTGGGCTGGTGAAGAGCAGCCAGTTTGGTTTAGTGGTTAAGGCAACGGGCTAGAAACCAGGAGACAGAGAGTTCTAGTCCCGCCTTAGGCATGAAAGCCAGCTGGGTGACCTTGGGCCAGTCACTCTCTCACAGCCCAACTCACCTCACAGGGTTGCTGTTGTGGGGAAAATAGGAGGAGGAGGAAGGAGTATTAGATATGTTCCCCACCTTGAGTTATTTATAAAAATAATAAAGGCGGGATAGAAAATAAATAAAATAAAATAAAGCAAGGTATTCTCCTTTGCTGGGTGCATTTTAAAGAATCTTCCTTTCACACCTTTTATAAGCACTGCCAGTACCAGTTATATTGTTAGGTTTTTGGGTTTTTTAGATTCTGGAGACACCTCTAGATTTTGCTTCAGCCTGTTATGTTGTAGTCCACAAATCATGTTTTGTTTATACTTTTTCACTATTTTATCACCAAATAGTTATTGCCTGGTCTACTATAGAACAGATTTTATGTGCTCCAAGGGGAGTGTTGTTCAGGCCACCAGATTAAATAGAAAGAAGTGGAATGAAGTGGGAATTATACTCAAGGCACTAACAAGGATTCAGAAGACCACCTGGGATAAAAAAATAACTGTGTGTAAAGATCTATTCATTTTTTTATGTGAAAAGGTCTTTCAAAAGGCAAGAAAACTGTAGGAAATTTTAATGAACAGAAATGAAAATGTGTTATTGTGTGCTATATCTGTCATTGTACACAGATAATGAAAATATTTTATTAAATTTCCTTATATAGGAGAAGTTTTCATCTTCTGAAAAAAAATGAAAAGCTACTTCGAGAACTTCGAAATTTGGATTCAAGACAATGGCAAGTTATCTGCTATAAGCAATCTTTAAGTGTGGTAATAATTTCATTTTTGAAATTGCACTTCAATGTACTTATTTTTTTACATAATGTAGATTTCAAGACGTTATAAATTCTTACCAATTTCTATGAAAGTAGACATTTTTATAAAAATCAGATTTACCTCTGAGTAGTGAATTGTAAACCGCCCAGAGTTGCTTGCGAGATGGGCAGTGCAGAAATGTGAAAAATGGATGGATGGATGGATGGATGGATGGATGGATGGATGGATGGATGGTCTTTAGAGATAACATGCCAGTGCCTATAGCTCTTGAGTTAATTCAATCCTGTTTAGTTTATTAGTACTCTATGTTCTAAGTTTGTAAAAACAGCTAATATTAATTCTTAGTCATGGAATAGAATAATTGTTTAAGCACTTAGTGCTCTAATGGGAATGGAACTGACTACAGGTGGAAGTGTGGACAGACTATTTCCTTCAGCTAAATCATTAGTAAAAAAAAAGTTGTATATTTCAGAAGACCCTTATTTCAACCAGAGAACTGTATGTCTTTATTGCGTACAGGGCCGATTTTGGTGAACTATATAAGGCCTTTAAGCTTATGACTAATAGTAATCAAAGAAATTTATAACTCTTGTGCAAATGTTATTAATATCTGTGTGTTCATATCTTCCAGCTAGAGCAATTTTTTTAGCCATTTTAAGGGAAAATACAGTTTTCTTAGAGATTTCCAGGTTTCGCTGCTATTTGAAGAAAACCTGTTTGCATGGGTGCATTATGTTTTCATATTGCTGAATTGCAGTCTCTTCTGCACCTATGAATTTTAACTTTGACCTAAATCAAGGTGTAGTAGCGAAGATGGCTGATGCCAATTACTTTGAAACAGTAACCAATTTTGATTGCATTTAGAAATCAAGCTAAGATCTGGCCTCTCATTTATCCCCCCAAAATTTGAGAAACTTAAAAGTAAAACTTACTTTTGCAACATCAAAAAATGTTATATAAGTAAAAGTGGTATTTGTACGGTATTATAAGATACATAATTTTGATTATAAATCTACTTCTATTATATTATGACACTAAGAGAATAGGCTTCTAAAAAATGCCTTGGCAATGATCCTTGCTTTAGGACTATAAACAAACAAACAAATAAATAGAAGCTGAAATCCACTTCAAATAGATTCAGAACTAAGAAAATCATATTAGCTCTTCTATATAGCCACTATTTCTTAGTGATGTCAGAGGATATTCTTATGTAATTGTAATCATATGTCTTACAGCCGAGAGACGCACAAAATTGCAGTATTTTATGTTGCTGAGGGACAAGAGGATAAACACTCCATCCTGACTAATACTGGAGGAAGCCAAGCCTATGAGGATTTTGTAGCAGGTCTTGGTTGGGAGGTATACTTCTGATCTAATCCTAATCTAATCAATTAGTTACTTTATTTTTTCAAATGTTGTGCTGCATTAAGTAACAGCATTTACTTAAGAATTCATATTAGAAACAGTTTGGGATTTCTTTCAGTCTGATAACTATCATGCCTATGTCACAAGCTGCCTATAGAACTTATAAGAGGGTGGTTATCATTCCTATCATGTGTCTGAAGCAGACTTTTTTGTCGTATCAACAGTCTTTTATCAGAGGAAAAGAATAGACATCACTGTGCTTTGTGGTGCATGATTCTTTTAAAAGCCACGGTCTATAAGAATCAATTATTCTTATAATATCTGGAGATTGTGTTGTAATTTTTTAGTAAATGATCAAATTACAATATTTGTAAAATTTGCCAGTTCTATGTTTGTTGATAGGAGGACTAGCTCTGCTTCTTTAGAATCTAGGAACAACACCAAATCTTATGTAGCATCTGTTTATCCAGAACAGCTCTATCTAGAAGCACTCTATTTATTTAGAGGAAACCTTCTTGCTGGCTAGACAGATGTTTACCACCTACAATTCTAGTGTCCACTGCATAGAACATAATGATGGCTACTAAAACTATCTGAAATGGCATAGTACAGATCATAGTTAAATAGCCAGTGTGAGAATAGTACACTTGAAAGTTGCTATCAGTTAGGCCACTGGAAATAACAGTAGATGGGATTAACATAGATGGCAGCAATTGTGTTTACTTATATACTGAAGTTTGGGGACTTTTTCCAAGTTTTCTATCAAATTTCTCAAAGCTGAGTCATTTTAGCAGAACGTAGATAATTATTGGTTGAGTGAATTCTGAAATAGCTAGATACTGTGGGGTAATTTTATTATTTTTGGGTTTTTACATATTTGGATTTCAGGGAAAGCATTATGTAATAGTGAGAAAATAAATCTAGGTTAATAAACCAACTTCATTTGACAAATCTTTCATCAGATATTGTTTCTGCCAAAATGGATTGGAACCACTATTATTTTATTACAAATAATATGCTGATGTTTTCTGCAATGACTGACATTGTGTGCTGGAGTGATATTGAATAGTTAGAGAAGTTTAGCTGGGTTATATTTATGGGTTCAAATTAAAGCTGAAACGGCTCACTTTTTGAGTCCAGGTGCTAGGAAAAGAGTTCTGTGGCAGCAGTGAAATTACACCCTTTATATAGATTTAACTAGATTGGACTAACATTTCTTAGCTTTGTGAACCCAAGAGATTTCAAACAATCTGCTAAACAGTCTTGATTTGGAATGGGATCAGTAAATTATTAATGACAATGAAAAAAATCTCAGAAATAAGTTTTTTTCCCTCCTCAATCCAAAAAAGGTTGTGTACCCTATGGTATCCTGTGGTCCTGAGTCCAAAAAAGGCTATATACCCAAACTCTAATTTATATTATATGTTTTTCTTATGTAGTGTTGGCTTTTTATTTTAGGTGAACCTCACAAATCATTGTGGTTTTATGGGAGGATTGCAGAAAAACAAAAGCACTGGATTGACCACTCCATATTTTGCTACCTCTACGGTTGAAGTTATGTTTCATGTGTCAACCAGAATGCCTTCTGATTCAGATGACTCCTTAACAAAAAAAGTAGGTATTCTAAAGTAACCTTCCTTGCTCTAATCAGCTAGTGTGGTGCGGTGATTAAGTTATTGGACAGAAATCTGAGAGGCTCTCAACCATGGAAATTCACTGAGTGACCTTGGGCCACTGACTATCTCTCAGCCAAATCCACCTCACTGAGTTATTGTTGTGGGAAAACTTGGGAAAGGGTGCACACTAATAGAGGAAAAGTAGGATATTCAGTAATTCTAACAAATAAAAACCCTGGTACATTACAGCATTGGGGACTAGTTCAAAGTCCTGCCACTCCAGCATGCGCAGCTAACTGGGAAGAGTCACACTGGCAGAAAAGCCTGAAGTTGGAGTGGATCAGTCGTCTGGCACGCAGACCCTTTTTGTGGTGTTGCAGTGAAAAGTTGGAGCAATGGAAACTGGTTTGGGTGAGGGTATAAGTGTTGAATTTACTCAAGCCCCACAGCTGTCTGGGCATAGGACTTCCACACATAAAACATGGTTCCTGTCTGGTGCCATTCTGGAGGACAATTTTCCATTAACTGCTCATGGAACTAGCCTGATGGACTGCTTTAGGAACTCCTTATATTATTGGTTACAGGAGGATTAAGATCTTAGACCGGTTTAATGTTGTTGGGCTACATACATAGGAGTGTGCCAACTACTAATCCTATTGGTATTGGGGCTAGCAAGGGGTACACAGGAGTATGTTGTATTTGGGCATCCTTCACAATGGCTTGGCTTCCCCTGCATCTGCTGAATGTATTACAGCAGAAGCAGGGCAGGGGGCTATGACTTGGCAGGCTGAGGGTGGTTGATTGAGGAGGATTATGTTAAAGGGTTTCTAGGACTTGTGGGAGACGAGGCAGGAAGACTGATGAAGGAGATAAGTAGGCAATAAGTAAATAAGTAAGAAATAAGTAAGGAGTAATCTAAGTGGTATGGACAGAGGGAGATATGACATCAAACTGGGAGCAGGCTGCACACAGGGAAGGCAAAATACTGATTTCACCTTCTGGGTCTCAGTATTCATCCCCTTTGCCAAGTCACCAGATCCTCAGTGACCCTGGTCTCCAGCTGGTACAGCTAAATGCTAGGTCAGTGTGTAGTTAGGCTCCCCTCATCCATAATCTTACAACAAATGAGGTACCTGAACTATAACCTGAGTGGGCTCAGAAAGGGTTGTTCCCCTTTTGGAGATATGCCCACCTGATTTTTTGGGTTTAGCACCAGCCACAATCCCAAGGCAGTGGTGTGGGATGGCAGCTGTCATCCTGGAGGCCTTTCAGAGGTTCTACACTACAGATAACCAGATGCAAGACCCTGTGGTTGAAACTGGGCTCTAGGGAGCAGTTAGGTTTGTCACTATTGTATCAGCCTCCCTGCTGTGCAGCAACATCCCTGTCTGAGCTGCTTGACTCCATTGCTGAATTGGCAGTGGAATCTCCAAGAGTGATAGTTCTGGGAGAGTTAAGTTGCCTTCATGCAGTGTAGTCTGATGCAGCCAAGGAATTTATGGCCATGATGGCAACCATGAACCTGACCCAAATTACTGGGGGCCTAACATACACAGGTATTGTCACACTTAATCTCGTTTTTGTCTTGGGGCAATTGTGGTATAATCTGAATGTGGAGGACACCACCATCAGTTTTTTGTCATGGTTAGATCACTCTTTCGTAGCCTTTTGGCTTGATGCTGCCCTTCCACTCCCACCCCCAGCAGGGAAATAGAATTATTAGTCCTCCCCAGGCAACTAATGGACTTGGATGGGTTTTAGAGGGAGCTTAGAGTTTTCCTCGGGGATCTGGTGGGCAATTCAACCAAGAACTTAGTCTCCACCAGAATGGTTGTGTGATGAGAGCTTTGGATTGGATTGTAGCTATGCATTCTCTCCCTGTTTGTTGATCCTGTGATGCTTCTTGATTTCCTGAGTAGCTTTGGGAGATGAAACGACAGAAGCGATGCCTAGAAAACCATTGGAGAAAGATGAAGAGCGACCCCAAACATGTGTAAGAACCCATAGTAGGGATTACACCATGGCAATAAGAGTGGCACAATGTAGGTATTTTTCACTCTTCTCATGTCCACAGATAGCCAGCTAGTGGCCCTGTTTAAAGTGACTGGTTCTGTATGGATCTCAATATCTATAGGGCGTTATGAAGAATATTCTAGGTAGCTGGCAGATAAAGTCACTTGGATTCATTCTTGAGTTGAACTCAAACTGGGCAGTCTGTGGCTTGAATCATGTCAACTGGATTTCTATTTTCTCAGTAGAAACGTTTCACTCCTTATCCAAGGAGCTTCTTCAGTCTGAGTAAAGTTAGTAAGGGAATCCTTAAATATGTTTCTAGGGTGGCTGTGTGACCTTGCACCTGGGGCTAGGTCATGGTTATTTTGAGATGTTTATTTCTAAGTCCCTTTATCATCTAAATGAGGGTCGTTAAGATTACCCTGCTGCTGTTGAGCTTGCGAAATGGTCTTAATCTTCCTAGGCGCACAAGACAAAGCAGGAAGGAAGATAGGGGAAAGGTTGTGCCTGAGGCATGACCATGACCTAGCCCCAGGTGCAAGGTCACACAGCCACCCTAGAAACATATTTAAGGATTCCCTTACTAACTTTACTCAGACTGAAGAAGCTCCTTGGATAAGGAGTGAAACGTTTCTACTGAGAAAATAGAAATCCAGTTGACATGATTCAAGCCACAGACTGTTCCACCTGGATGACTGAGAACCTTCATCGTCAAACTGGGCAGATCCTGTTGAGTTGGCCAAGGCGTGCTCTTCTCTTGTTAGGTGTGAAGTGTTTCACTTTGTGATGCCTGAAGAAGTGGATGGGATCCTTGAGTCTGTTAGTCCAACCACTTGCATTTTAGATCCATCTCCCTCCTGGTTGGTTAAGCCCTCCAGGAGGTGGCATATGGTTGGATCCATGTGATAGTAAATTCATCCTTGACAGAGGGGTGGTTTTTTCTGCCTTGAAGGAGGCAGTGGTATGTATGCCCCTTCCTCAAGAAGTAATTGTTGGACTCAGTGATTCTGAACAATATTTCTCTCGTCTTCAATCTTCCCTTTTTAGGTAAAGTTGCTGAAAAGGTGGTCAGGCTCAATAAGGCCCTGGAGGAAATCTATTTTCTGGACCTGTTGTAGTCTGGTTTCAGGCTGGGGCATTGTATGGAGACAGCATTGATTCCATTTGTTGATGACCTCTGGAAGATATGAGTTAGTAGTGGTGGAACTGTCCTGGTTCTTCTTGATCTCCCAGTAGCTTTTGATACTGTCAGCCATGGTATTCTTCTGGATCAGCTACAGGGTCTGGGAGTAAGAGGCATGGTATTGTGGTAATTCTCCTCTTGTCTCTGTGGCCAATTATAATTGGTGTTGACAGGTTGGGAGAGGTCCAACCCTGTAAGATTCAACAAAGTGGGCATGCTTTGTGTCCCTTCCATTAAACAATGTCGTCTGATGGGACCTAAGAATACCTTCTCGGTCATGGCACCTGCCCTTTGGAATAACATCCCCTCCAGAGGTTCAGACTGCCCCAATCCTGCAAGCCTTCAGACAATCTTTAAAAACTTTTTTTTTAGTTTGGGGTGGCCTTATAAATCAGATGGATGGATGGATGGATGGATGGATGGATGGATGGATGGATGGATGGATGGATGGATCGATGGAAGGAAGGAAGGAAGGAAGGAAGGAAGGAAGGAAGGAAGGAAGGAAGGAAGGAAGGAAGGAAGATAGATGATATAACTTTTCTAAATCAACTTACCAACTTTGCCTCACAGACATTTAAATTATAGTCATTATCTTTATATGAGATTATAAAGAGTTGTATAACCTAATATAAATAAAAGAAGCTCTGTTCCAAGAATTTGACATATTTTTGCATGTGGTGAATTGGAGCAACCACAGGGGTTGGTTTTCTCTGCCCCGTCCCTGCATCCATATACATAAAAATGCCTCTCTCCACACATGCATTTTAATGTAACTAGTTTCTCTTCTTTCCTGCAAAGGTAACAGTACTTAGTAGTGTGTAAATATATAGGTACACATATCAGCATATACAGGCAGTATATTGACAGAGGTACGGGTGCTGTTCTATGGCCTTCTTGCCACAGCAGTGTCTCCTACAGATAGATAGGTTTTACATCTTCTCAATACTTTGCTACTATAGTCTATAATTGTAAAAGGCAACATGAACAATGAGAAGAGTCTTAAGGAATGAGCTTGTAAAATTATTCTGTATTTTTTGTATATAAGCAATACATGCAGTCTCAAAATGAGGTGTGGGGAAAATGGAACGCCTTATCTGTGATAGTCCACACTTTAGGAATATCCTAACCCAAGAAATAACCCCAATTTGCTGATGGTTGGAGAACAATTTAAAGCAGCTCTTTTCCAACAAGTCTTTGGCCCCAGTTGACTGACAGTAGGTGGCTATAATTATGTTTTTATGGTGATATGGGTTCTTTTTGTTTTTGTTTGCATTTGTTGTAAACTGCCCAGAGTCCTTCAGGACTGGGATGGGTTATAAAAATAATTTCATTTTGAGTGAGACTCACTAACCACACTTGTTAGCATAGGAGAATCTAGCAGAATACTGTAATTCCAATATCTAAAAGTATCAGGGCTGTTTAAAATTCTTTTTTTCCCCAATCCACTTCCAACTTGGAAATTTAGAGATTTATTTCTTATAGGATGGATAGAGGATGCACACTTTACCATGAACATCTATATCTAAAATACATTACCATATATGTTGATGCATGTATTTATACATGTATATCATACATGTATTTGCAGCCAGCACATATGATCAGCACCTGCCAGTGCTTTTATAACAATCTCAAAAATAAATTGTTTTGCACTATTGGTATTTGTTCATTTTAAAATCCAATAAATTCCATATTACTGACACAAATAGAAAAAGAATATTTGTCCTATAGTTAGCTATCATTAGATTGTGAACCTTCTATTCTGTACATATATCTTCAGATGTTCTAATCCATTCAGCAGACACATTAATGAGCACTCGTAGAAGTGCAATTTTGGAAGAAGTGAGGCAGGTTGACCTCAGCATGGAGTTTAATACCTGTAACTGAATTATATCACCAACGGTTAGTATAGAGAAATAGCTGTGCCTCTGGCAATTTTCAGATTTGTTCTATGTTCAGTCTCTAATAATTTCCTGTGTTATTATTTAACAGTCTTTGTGCTCTAAAAAAATTCACTGGTATCTTAAAAACTGCCAATTTCCTCCTACAATTCAAGATGCCTATTTATTTAGATGTATAGACTGCCAAATCCAGAGACTCTAAGCAGTATTTCATAACATGAACTCAGTGATTCTGATTAGGAGATTACTGATGTAGCTCAGTCTGAATTAGGTATGTTTCATCTACATATAGTTAAGATGAAATACAGTTTGTCCAGATTCAGGCTGAATAGCAAACTGCAGTTAAAATAAAATATGCAAATACTTCTGAGCTATTCATAGCTATAGCAGAGAAGTATCTCTTTGATTGAGAGAAGTATCAGCAAAGCATGAAAAGCTGAAACTCACAGCAACTCATTCTCATTACAACTGCTTATAGTTAGTCTTATGCTTGGAAATCTGAGAAACCTGTATAACGACCAAAGAAGAAAGAAATTATGAGAAATTATGCCTCCTGAGGAATCTGTATAACGACCAAGTAGCAACGGTAAGAACAGACCACGGAACAACGGACTGGTTTAAGATTGGGAAAGGAGTACGGCAGGGCTGTATACTCTCACCCTACCTATTCAACCTGTACGCAGAACACATCATGCGACGTGCTGGGCTTGAGGAATCCAAGGCTGGAGTTAAAATCGCTGGAAGAAACATTAACAATCTTAGATATGCAGATGATACCACTTTGATGGCTGAAAGCGAGGAGGAGCTGAGGAGCCTTATGACGAAGGTGAAAGAAGAAAGTGCAAAAGCTGGGTTGCAGTTAAACCTCAAAAAAAAAACCAAGATTATGGCAACCAGCTTGATTGATAACTGGCAAATAGATGGAGAAAAAGTGGAGGCAGTGACAGACTTTGTATTTCTAGGCGCAAAGATTACTGCAGACGCTGACTGCAGGCAGGAAATGAAAAGAATTCTACTTCTTGGGAGGAGAGCAATGACAAATCTTGATAAAATAGTTAAGAGCAGAGACATCACACTGACAACAAAGGTCTGCATAGTTAAAGCAATGGTATTCCCCGTAGTAACCTATGGCTGTGAGAGCTGGACCATAAGGAAGGCTGAGCGAAGGAAAATAGATGCTTTTGAACTGTGGTGTTGGAGGAAAATTCTGAGAGTGCCTTGGACTGCAAGAAGATCAAACCAGTCCATACTCCAGGAAATAAAGCCAGACTGCTCACTTGAGGGAATGATATTAAAGGCAAAACTGAAGTACTTTGGCCACATAATGAGAAGACAGGATATCCTGGAGAAGAAGCTGATGCTAGGGAAAGTGGAAGGCAAAAGGAAGAGGGGCCGACCAAGGGCAAGATGGATGGATGATATTCTGGAGGTGACAGACTCAACCATGGGGGAACTGGGGATGGCGACGGCCAACAGGAAGCTCTGGCGTGGGCTGATCCATGAAGTCACGAAGAGTCGGAAGCGACTGAATGAATGAATAAACAACAAAATGCTTGGAAAAGCTCTAGGTGTGTTCCACTCCTCAGATGATTGTAAATAACTTGTTAATGGGATATCATAGCAGCATCTGTTTTCTAGTTTTGTGCAATTGTCTCCTCTACATACTTTGTATAGTTTGTTTTGTTCCTGTTTCAGCTAAGTAATATAGAGTGGCCTCTATCTTCATGTGGATGACAATTTCTGCTAGTAGATGGCAAGTCTGAACAAAGACCAAAAAGCTAAGAGATTATTAACAGGCTATCTGGGACTAGCAGTTAAGACTGCCATCCCACAGCCTCTGTTTGAGCATTCCAGAGACCACTGAGTGGATCAGATTTCTCTCAAATATTGATTCTCCACCTTTCCTGCCTCCAGCCCTTACAAAAACATTATTCTTTCCTTTATGGAGTTAGCATTTCTGTTATTGAAATACCAACTCCATATGAGGAGAAAATGGAGTGTATGAAGGAGCAAAAGTGGTACCACATTGGATTGAAGTGCTCCCAATTCATACCTCCATCCCACAGTAAACGTTGATCTGTCTTTGAGCTGGTCTAAAGTATTTCCCCAATAGGAAGGATATTTGTGAGCCAGCTGAGAAAAGAAAGATTCAAATGTGGCTCCATCTCACTTCTGTCAGCAAGATCTTAGAAATATTGGAGCCTTTGACATAGAAGTACTTCAACTAAAGGAATATGATTGTTGTGTATGGCATTTAAGTTTTATTGATCTCAGTGAAACATTGATTTTTCTGTATTCCATATTATGTTCTTCAACCTTTTTACCAGCAGAATTAGTCCAGCATATTTTAAAAGGTAAATAGATATCTTTGCTTCCAGCTTGATTTTTTTTTAAAAAAATGGAATCCAATTGTTTTTAAAGTTAAATAATAAAATTTACCTATTTTACTGAGTGAACAAAGATAATTTTGCCATGAAATTCATTAGGGGAAAGAAAGGAGAATGTCACAGAAGCTGTTCTAAGGAACTGTGTGTTCAGCTGAGAGGGGTAAAAACTAACCTCTTGAATACCTGCTGATTGCAAGGGGTATGTCCTGATTGCTGCTGATTGTTGAGAGTGGCTGATTGAGTGGCTGCTTCCTGCTCAATAAGCAGAGAGTGTAAGAGGAATGTAAGGCAGCCAGGTTCCAGGAAGAAGAGCTCACTGAACAAGCATACATGGAGATGTAATGGGAGTTTGACCCAGGAATTTAAGGGGCAGATCCTTAACGATTTTTCTTTTAAGTCAGGAATTTGTACTTGGCTAACCTGGGAGACTGAGAAGAAAGAAATAAAGCCTCCTATTGGTAGTACCTTAAATAACAAAAGTGAAGGTTAAAAGACAGAGGTCTGGTTGGGATGCACTGCTTGTGACATGTTTGTGTTTCTGCTTAAGAACAAGCTGGCACCTATTTGGACAAATATAAGCTTGTAACCCTATAGCAGTGCTTGACAAGTCAGAGGACTGAATGGGGAGTGGCCGCACTTCACTTAAGTAATTGTGTTTTATCAGATTGAGCAAAGGAAGCACTACAAGAGGACCTGACAGAGAATGCAGCTCTGCATGATGAAGAAAACTCAACAAAAGAGCAAGCTTCATTTGCAAAAAGACATGGAAGATATTCTGCACAATTGGAACTCAAAATTATTTCTTCAGGCCCTGATGGAAAAAACAGGCTCTGAGACTTCAGGGGTAGGGAAAGTGTATGGGTCAGTTCTCAGATAGATAAGGATTCAAATTACTATTGTTCAAACAAGCCACTACTACAGAATCCCAATATCAGAAAAAAGACTGGCCCCTTACCACTACACTATAAGGCAGTGAGAAAAAAAATCAGAAAGTCCCCACCTAATGCAAACAGATATATTTCAGTTCTAAAGGAAAAATAGTTCATTTGCTAGAATTTTTTTAATTCCTACTTTCATGTTAATAAAGTATGAATATGGTTGTTGTGGGTTTTCTGGGCTGTGTGGCCGTGTTCTGGCAGATTTGGTTCCTAACGTTTCGCCAGTAGCTGTGGCTGGCATCTTCAGAAGACAGGAGCACAGCTAGAAGATTCTCTCTGTGCCCAAGTGGAGGGTGTGTGTTCCTGCTGGTGTTTATAGCTGCTGAAGATGCCAGCCACAGCTACTGGCGAAACGTTAGGAACTAAATCTGCCAGAACACGGCCACACAGCCCGGAAAACCCACAACAACCATCGGATTCCGGCCGTGAAAGCCTTCAACTATACAAAGTATGAATATGTTTGGATAGCTGAGAGGCCGCTTGTCTCCAATCATTTCTGCCCGCCCAGTATGTCCCAGCAGAGTGGGTGTGCTCCAGGCCCCCTCCATTAGATGTTGTCATCCTGTGGGACAAGGAAGCATGCCTTCTCTGTTGCGGCCCCCACCCTCTGGAATAGTATCCCCCCAGAGATAAGGACGGCGCCCTCTCTCCTAGGGTTCTGGAAAGCATTGAAAACCTGGCTTTGGTCCCAGGCCTGGGGTCGATGCTTATTATTTGTCTAAGGCCCCTGTTTTGTTTTGTTTTGTTTTGTTTTGTTGATTCTGTTGTTTATTAGATCGTTTTAGTCTAGGCAGTCCATCTGATTTAATGATTTTAGCTATTTCTATCGTTTTTTCTAGTTTTGTACACCACCCAGAGTTCATCAGAGTTGGGCAGCCAATAAATTTAAATAATAAAGCTTTCTAATGAGAACTCTGAGATTCTTGCTATTAGAAGATATTTACTTTTGATTCAGGCAGCTACCAACTGCCTGACAAAAAGAGAGACAGTAATAGAATCATCTCCAAGTATTAATAAATTTAATGACAATTATTTCCCCTGCTAATCCAAATGGAGACAGAAAATACTGCAGAGAAGGGTTACTACTGTATAATTATGATATTCATTTTATTTATTTAATTCAGTTTAGGCACCACCCAATTCCAACTGACTCTGGGCAGCACACAATATAATATAATATTAAAAAAAGCCCAATATGAATCAAAACATATGGTATATATACAGACAAAAGCAAAAATAATAAAGATACACCCAACAAAGGGCCAATCCATCTTAACCCAAGGCCTGGGAGAACAACCAGGTCTTCAAAGTTTTCTGGAATGCCAACTGGGTGGGGACCACACAGATTTCAGGTTGGATCTCTACCAAATATCATCCACCATTTACATTTGTAGTTCATTGTGTAATTTAAATAAAAATAGATACAAATTTCACAGGTGGAAAAAGTAAGTACATCCCTATATTTATCACTACTTCAAATACCTAAACTTAGAATCAGGTGCAAATAATTAGAACATCGTTAGAGAGGATCTGGGAGGAACCTGTCTTATTTAAAACTCAGAAATTTAATTTGATTTGCTCTTTGTTGTTGAAGTGTGTGGTATCACCATGCCTAGATTGAAAGAGCTCTCTGAGACCTTCAGAAAAAGGCTATAGATGCCTATGAGTCTGGGAAGGGATTTAAAAAGATCACCAAACAATTGGACATCAATCATTCCACTGTCCAGATCATCTGCAAGTGGAGAAGATTTCAAACAACTGCTAACTTGCCCGTGCCAGGTCATCCCAGCAAGTTCAGCCTGAGAACAGAAAACTCAATGCTAAAAGAAGTCTCTCAGAATCCCAGAATTTCATCACGTGACCTACAGATAGCTCTCACAACTATTGGTGTCAAAGTGTATGAGTCTGCCATTAGAAAGAAGCTGCACAAATTAGATCTACATGGAAGGTGTCCCAGGAGGAAATATTTGCTGTCCAGAAAGAACATCAGGGCAAGACTAAAGTTTGCTCATGAACGCCTAGGCAAAGATCAGGACTTCTGGAACATGTGCTCTGGACAGAAGAGGCAAAGATAGAGTTATTTGGCCACAGTACCAGAAGACATGTTTGGCAGAAAACAAAGACAGCATTTCACCGGAAGAACCTGGTATCAACTGTAAAGCATGGTGGTAGAAATGTTATGCTTTGGGGCTGCTTTGCTGCATCGGGGCCTGGGCATCATAGAATCCACAATTATTTATTGCACCAGAGGGTGCTTCAGGATAATGCGAGACCATCTATCAGAAGATCAAAGCCCAACCAAATATGGATCTTTCAACATGGCAATGACCCTCAGCATTCTAGTAAATCCACCAAGGAATGGTTGAAAAAAAAAGAAATGGAGGGTTCTGGAATGGCCAAGTCAAAGCCCAGATCTAAATCCCATGAAGATGCTGTAGGGTGATTTGAACCGGGCTGTGCATTGCAAGAAACCCCTCAAACATCACACCGCTGAAAAAAATCTGCACGGAGGAGTGGGAAAAAATTCCTCCCAGCCAATGTCAAAGATTACAAGAAATGTCTACTTGAGGTTGTTTCTGCCAACAGGGGCAATGCCAAAAGTGTATTTACTTTCTCCACAGAAGGAAATGGCTATCTGTTAAATTTTTGTTGAATAAATGATTGCAAAGTCCATTTTTCATAGTTTTTTTTAATTACTTTATATAGTTGGAATGAAGATAAAAAATATTGATATGTCCACATACGTTAAAAAAGAAAAAAAAACTTTACATGGGGTATACTTACCTTTTCACATGACTGTAATTCCTTTAGTTTCTTTGCCTCACTGTTTTTACTCCTATTCTGTGCTCTGCATATCATTATTTACCCTGAAAGAATTGCATGATGGGTATATTTGAATGTACCAATTTTGAGAGTACATTTTCCTCTTAAACCTTTTTTTAAAAAAAAAAAAGGTTAGCAATTTAACAAAGGGAAGTGGATAACAAAAGCAACTCTAAACAAAAGCAAGTAGATCATGGTCTTCAAGAAATTTAATGTCCTCATCTGTTCTTTAGATCAGTAGGTTCTACACATTAGTGATAATTTTGGCAAGAGTTCAAGGGTTAATGTAATAGATAAATAAAAGGAAATTGAGCCCTGCATTATTTCACTTGTCTTCTCTTTCCAAAACTAACTTACTTAATTTTTTAAAAAGTAAATACTTGAATTCTTCCTGCTAGTGTTCTTTGCTTTTACTATCGTTTATTACTTCAATTATACTTGGTATCACTTAGAATGATCTGCCATTTGGAAATCTCAGTGTAGCCTGCAGCATAGTATTAACTCTGGCTGGTATTGTAACATGTACAGCATATGACATTAATGTATCAAAATTAAATTTGATCGTCCCTTCTGGTTATATTTATTTCACATTTCTTTTGTATTCAGTTAACATAAACTTATTATGAAAGCTGACACATGATGAGGCTATAAAGGAAGAATGTTTTCAACTATTTCGATTTTTTTAAATGAAATTTCAGATATCTCTGCTTTTCCAGTGGCTGACTTCTTCAGTGCTTTAGTAGAAATTGTAACCTGGTGCTGTAACTATAGAAATACTTTTAACTGATCATGGTGGTTTATTGCAGTTCTATCTACCGTAATTGCAAAACTAAATCTATATGGTAAAAGTTGTTCATGTAAACAGAATATAAACTATGAAAAGGGAAGTCATAAAAAAGTAGTAAATAGTAGCTGTTGTAGTAGCACCATTATATTCTAGGGACATGGTCTGGTAGCATAGTAAGATCATTTCCTGTATTTATTTATTCATCACATTTATATAGCCTCCCATCTCACATATGTGACTCTGGTTGGTATACAGTAAAAACAAACCAGAAAATAAACTTTAAAACTTATAATAAAAAAATTAATATTACTTAAAAAGACTAGGAGAGAGCATCTTTGATATGTGCAATGTAGCCATTTCATCAGTTTTCCATATAACATTTGAACGTCTTGTAAATGGGTGTACATTTGCTTTATTTTGTCTTTATAGCAATATTTTCTTTAGTTTTAGTTTGCAGTATAGAATTGATAAAACTGCTTTATGATGAAAAGAAAAACAAAGTTATCCAGCAATAGAAAATGAGTAGTAAACAGTAAGCTTCTCACCTTTTATTTTGACTGTATACCTGTAGGTAGGACTTGCTACCTTTATTGTTAACAAAGATAACAAATTTCTGTTTATTGTTGTCTGTTAGTGAATACTGTAGTCTGTGACTACAGTTAGTGACTATAGTGTTCTGGAAAAGTTGCAAATTCCAATTTGTGGGGTAACTCCATGTGGAATACATAACATAATATAATGAAGAAGTCAACAAGGCAAAGGTTATGTTGGCAAGTTCAAAATAATCAGGCAAGTCACCAACAGAGCATTAAATGGCAAAGCTTAGGTTGGGAAAACTTGTACATTAGGAGGGAGGGTAACGTGGCATGTCATGATCAAAGCAGTCAATACTCATACATTCTGACCTTAAAAAAAAAAAAACAACCACCACTACCTCCTCTATCTTATCTGCAGAGAGCTTTACCTTACAGATTCTCCTCCTTCCTACAATTATTCCAAATAGAATTTTATAGATTCTGGTGCTTCCTGGAATTTGAAAAGGAAGACATCTTCAGATACAGTACTTTTCTTCAACCTGTGCTATAGCTTCTCCCAACTGTTTCATATAGATAAGAACACAGAGAACCCCACAGGATTGTCCTACTGGGATTTAAGAGAAGTTTCTTCCAGATTCCGCTTAAGCACACAGTTCAGAGTAAATACTGAAAGCTTCTAAAATTTCTATGAAAATCAACAGGATACACTGTCTTGTTTGCCTTCTGAAACTTAACTGCTCATTAGTGCATCTGGGACAGTAACTGTCCTCAAACTAGAATTGACCTAAAAGTAGTAATAGGCCCATCAGATGGTTTAGTTAGCCATTAGCCATTTATTATTATTATTATTTATTATTTATTAGACTTTTATCACCGCGCCATCTCCCCCACAGGGGACTCTGGGCGGTTTACAGACATAAAAATTAAAATTCTACTAAAAATATACAATCCAATATATAATTACTTATTATTATAAATTAAATAGAAAATCCAAGCGGGCGATCTCAACCAACCTAGGACCCACATGATCTTAAAAGGGCTCTAAGACACCAGCCATACCCATGAAGAGCTATTCCTATTCCCGTCCCACGCGAGGCGGCACAACCAGGTCTTTAAATTCTTCCGGAAGGATAGGAGTGATGGGGCCTGCCTCACCTCCGGGGGCAGAATGTTCCAAAGGGCAGGTGCCACTGCCGAGAAGGCACGCCTTCTGGACCCCGTCAACCAAAACTCCCTTACCGACGGGGTCCGAAGCATGCCCTCTCTACATAATCGAGTGGGACGGTTTGAAGTTATGGGGATGAGGCGGTCCCTCAGATATCCTGGTCCCATGCCATGTAGGGCTTTAAAGGTCAAAACCAACACCTTGAATTGCACCCGGAAGCATACTGGTATCCAGTGCAGCTGGCATAGCAGAGGTGTCACATGGGCCGATCTAGGGGCACCAATAACTGCACGCGCTGCCGCATTCTGGACCAGTTGGAGCTTCCGGATACTCTTCAAGGGTAGCCCCATGTAGAGCGCATTGCAGTAGTCTATATGGGAGATGACCAGGGCATGAGTGACTGTACGGAGGGACTCCTGATCCAGGAAAGGGCGTAACTGGCGCACAACACGAAGTTGCGCAAAGCCCCTTCTGGCCACAGCTGCCACCTGCTCCTCGAGCAGGAGCCGTGAGTCCAGTAGGACCCCCAGGTTCCGCACTGGTTCTGAATGGGGAAGCGCAACCCCATCCAGAACCAAAGATGATAATTTCCCAGATCCAGAAGAACCATCAATCCACAGCCACTCCGTCTTACCAGTGTTCAGCTGAACCTGTTGTTCCCCATCCAGACCCCCACAGCCTCCAGGCACTGAGAGAGGGCGGCCACTGCATCACTTACTTCCCCAGGGATGGAGATGTACAACTGTGTATCATCAGCATATTGATGATATCTCATCCCATGGCGACGGATGATCTCACCCAGCGGTTTCATATAGATATTAAATAGGAGAGGTGAGAGAACCGAACCCTGCGGCACCCCGCAAACGAGGGGTCGAGAGTTGGATCTCTCATCTCCTATTACTACCGATTGGGACCGACCCCCGAGGAAGGAGGCGAACCAGCGCAAAACTACGCCAGCCACCCCCAACTCCTTGAGTCGTCCCAAAAGGATACCATGGTCGATGGTATCGAAAGCCGCTGAGAGGTCAAGGAGAGCCAGGATGGATGCACTTCCTCCATCCCGCTCCCGCCAGAGATCATCCATAAGCGCGACCAATGCAGTTTCCACCCCATATCCCGGCCTGAAACCCGACTGAAAGGGGTCTAGATAATCCGTTTCATCCAGAATCCTCTGGAGTTGTAACACCGCCACCTTCTCAACCACCTTCCCCAAAAAGGGGAGGTGGGAGACAGGACGAAAATTATCCAATATCGTAGGGTCCAGTGATGGTTTCTTGAGTAAGGGGTGCACCAGCGCCTCCTTGAAGGCATCCGGAAACACCCCCTCCCCCAGAGATATATTAACCATCGCCTGGACCCAACCACATGTCACCTCCCTGGCTGCTTGCACCAGCCAGGAAGGGCAAGGGTCTAGATGGCATGTGGTAGCCTTTACAGTCCGGAGGATCCTGTCCACTTCCTTAGGCCCAACAGGATCAAACCGATCCCAGATAACCGGGTAATGACGTTCCCTTGGCATCTCCCCAGACTCTGCTTCACGCTTGGAGTCCAACCTAGACCGAATTTGAGCGATTTTATCCTGCAGATGCTCAGAAAATTCTTCCGCACGGCCCTGCAGGTGGGTTACAGCCTCCACCTTACCCAGAAGAGATCGTGTTATCTTAAACAGGGCCGTTGGGCGGCATTCTGCGGATGCTATAAGAGCGGAGAAATATAGACGTTTCGCCGCTCTTACCGCCACAAGGTAGGCCTTAACCGCGGCTCTAGCTTGTGTTCGGTCGGATTCAGTCTTCGTTTTTCTCCAGCGACGCTCTAGGCGTCTCTTAGCCCTCTTCAAGACCCTCAACTCCTCCGTAAACCACGGGGAGTGTCGGGTCAGATGTGGCAAGAGAGGCCGCACAGGCGCGATCCTGTCCAAGGCCCCAGCCGCCTCCCTATTCCAGGTAGCGGCCAGGACCTCCACTGGACCGTGCAGTAGATCCTCGGAAATAACCCCCAGCTCCTTCTGGAACCTCATTGGGTCCATCAGTCGCCGGGGGCGGACCAATCGAATGGGTCCTGCCTCCCTGCGGAGTGGGGCGGCATAGGAGAATCTCAAGGCCACCAGGGCGTGATCTGACCATGACAGTGGGGATAGATCTAACTCTCCCTTCAGATCACTTTGCCACTGCTCCGACAAGAAAACTAAGTCCGGAGTGAGGCCACTCTCTCGAGTCGGGTTTCGAACAATCTGAGATAGGCCCATGGCTGCCATGGTAGCCATGAACTCCCGAGCTGTCCCTGAGGCACGTCCCAGGGAAGGCAGATTGAAGTCCCCCAGAACCATAAGTCTAGGGAATTCCACTGCCAACCCTGAGACAGCCTCCAACAGCTCGGGCAGGGAGGTTGCTACGCAGCAGGGAGGCTGGTACAGCAACAGCACTCCCAACTTCTCTCGAAAACCCAACTTGAAAAACAGGGTCTCACACCCAGCCACTTGTGGGGCAGGGCCCCTGAAGGCCACTAGAGATTCCGGATTACAACCGCCACCCCTCCTCCCCTGCCCTGGGGTCTCGGCTGATGCCACACCTGAAACCCGGCTGGGCACATTTCCGAGAGGGCTACTCCTCCCTCTGTGCCCAGCCAGGTCTCAGTAATACACACCAGGTCTGCCCCCTCCTCCGTGATCAAGTCATATATAAGGGGAGCTTTATTATTGACAGACCTGGCGTTAAGTAAAGCATAGAATGTTCAAACAAGTAGGAAGAGAAGGTGAGAAAGAAGACTGGGCTTCTAAATGGAATTGTCACCACAATATAGTTTCCTTATAGCTGTTGCTAAGAAAGTGGGATATTTGTTCCACAAGCAGAGTTTGCTTCCTAATTTTTTGTGAAGTTCCCTCAGTGTTGTAAAGTTCCTGCCTCTATCCTAAATTTTATCTTTTTTCCTTATATTTATCATGGCTAGCTACCAATTGTCCAGAGGGCCATACAAGAGCATCCAAAGGGAGTATTCACGGGTTCAAAGTGGCAGGCGCAACCAGACAATCAAAGCCCTGCCCATTTTAATATGCAAGCACGTAAAAAGGGTTGGGGCTTTGATCACCAATTTGCTTCTGCCATATTAACACTGTTCCCCCCCCCCACCTCCACCATGGATATTCTTCAATGTAATGATGTTTCATTACATTGAAAAGGAGCCATTATAAATAAACTAGTAAATTCTCACCTACATCCTGTATTTAGCATGTCTGGCCAAGGGTCATATTATAAACAACTGTCAGCCTTTGAGGTAGGGCAGGTCAGGAAACAGACTCCACAAGAAATACTGGAACTCTGCTTTATTGATATGTGGTACAGAAACAGATTCTTGAAAGTGTGACAGTGTTTTCCCTTCCCTTCCTCTTACACTACTTTCAGGGTCACTTTCAATATCTTTCTAATGCCTTCTTCCTTTCCTGGACCTAGTTCATATTTTGCTAACTTCTGCCATTTATGTGCTTCTCTATAACAACTGTCCATTCTGTAAGAAGCTTTCTAGTTTTTGGAATTATTCTCCATTGACTATTGTACTTACCTACTACTAGGAAGTAAGCTTATTACTTAGCCATAATTCACAATTTTGTGAAGGAGAATAATAGATTACTCACCTGGGACTGCAGATTTTTGAGTGGTCACCTGTGCATTCACACAGTCTGGTTTCCCTTCCTTCTCCAGTTGCCTGCTACGGTAAGCATTCCTAGGAACTTTAGGCTGCTGGTGAAGTCCCTAGGAATCTGAGGGGAAGGCGGGAACCATGCTAAGGCACAATTTCTGCCTCAATTCTAGACATTCTGATTATCCATTCTTAATTTATAGATGACCATTCAAAGAATTGGGTAAGTGATCTCGTGAATTAGTTTCTCTTTTTGTAACAACTGAATTGGTTTTTACATGTTTATATAATACATAGCTTTCCAAACTGTGTGTCGCGACAGTTTAGTGTGTCGCGACAAAACCTGGAAGTGCTGATGGCGTGTCGCCGCCACCCTGGCGGTGGCGGTGCGTGCAGTGGTAGCAGTGGCATGTGTGGCGGCAGCAGCGACGGCAGCGGTGCACCATCAGCGCTTCCAGGTTGTAGCGCAAAACACAAGGCCGCCGCTGTGCACGCCCCCACTGTGCACGCCCCCGCGCCGCCGCCATTGGTGTGTCGCCAACGGCGGGACTTTCGAAAGCACTGATATAATAGAACTAGAACACCAGTATGAATACAAACATGTATGGAGACATGTATGAAGTCTGATAAAAAATCAGACTTAAGTTCTGATTTCAAACATGCATCAGTGAAAGCAATGTGGAAGAGTTATGATGTAAATAATATAATTCTTAATGCTTGGCCCAAATTCAGCTCTATACAGGTAATAAATAGTTGAGAAAACCATTTTGTTTATCTTTTAAAGATACCGAGGAATCAATTGTAGGCATAGGCAAATTTTTAAAAATGTATAGCAGTCAATTATGATTTTATTTTTATGTCAGAAGTAGTTAAATAGCATCTTTATCAAATGTAAACTGCTTTGTGTTGAAATTCTATATCATACTGTTTTAGGCTGAAATTTTTTTATATTTATTCTATATTAATTTCAGAATAAGCCCTATTTCTCAGAGTGGGTCTTATTTCTGAGCAGATATGTATAAGAATATTCAGAAATTTATTTTCCATTGTTTCATTATAGTTTAATATTGAAATATGACAAATTAAGCAAAAGCACCGCAGTTGAATAAATTGTATTTTGTGGTTTTAGTGAAAGTGCAAACGTTATTTTTAAAATATTTTGCAGATTTTAAAATATTAATATTATTCTAGCCTTACAAGGAGCTATTTAAGTCTAAAAGGGTTTTTCTTATAGCTTTGTTATTCTACAGATCCCTTCCATAGCTATTCCATTTTTTTAGATAAATCTTTAATTTAATAGATAGCTAAGACCAGGGGTTCCCAACCTGTGGGCCATGGCCCACTAGTGGGCTGCGGCCTGTTAGGATGTAGGCCGCGAGGCTCCCTCCTGCAAACCCCGCCCTCCGGTGCGCACAATTACCCTGCCCCTGGTACGCACAATTGGCTCCCACCTGCAAACCCCCCCCCCCAGTGTGCGCGATTGGCTCCCGCCTGCAAACCCTGGCCCGTGGAAAAATTGTCTTCCACGACTGGTCCCTGGTGCCAGAAAGGTTGGGGACCGCTGGCTTAGACTACAGTCCTAAATAAAACTAAAGGTATACTAAGGGGGCATTGGATGATATATAGGTGCTTCTATCAACAATAGGGGAAGGTCACAAACATTACTGTAGATTCCTTTGTATGCCTGCAGAGAAGTGCAAGGATATCAATGTCCTAACAGAGGGTTCTGCTAACAGTGGAAGTGAAATGTTCCTTCACATGGTCTATTAAGAATTCATCAGATTCCTGAGAATTTCTTGATTAATGTATTATATAGATACTACTATGTTATTTCTCTTGTTTCAGCTTAGGCATTTAGGAAATGATGAAGTTCACATTATCTGGTCAGAGCATACTCGAGACTATCGAAGAGGAATCATTCCTACAGAGTTTGGAGATGTGCTTATTGTTATATATCCAATGAAAAATTACATGTTCAGTATTCAGATTATGAAAAAACCTGAGGTATGTTCTAAATATTCATATTCAGCTAAGACATTTAGGAAATGATGTTCACATTGTCTGGTCAAAGCATGCTGGGAATTACAGAAGAAAAATCATTCCTATAGAATTTGGAGATGTGCTTATTGTTGTATATCCAGTGAAAAATTATATCTTCAGTATTCAGATTATGAAAAGAACCTAGGTGTGTTCTAATCATTTATACTATGTCCATCAAAAGGGAGATTAGGTGCTGTGCTAGTTGCTGAGTTGAGCATCTTGAGAACAGACTTCATCTTCAGCCCAGACTTCAACAGATCTCTTCGATTGGTTCAACAGATCATTTGGGCTATAGAACAATAGCACTAGCTATTGTTTGGGTGAATAAATAGCTGCAGTTCAACAATAGCTACAGATAACCCTGGATCAGAGCATATGTTAGTGGGCCTTTTCTGTCATGGTGCCCTCTGGAACACCATCCCATTTGAGAGTTGTAGGACCCCACCCTGGCCCTGTTTAAGGAAGCCTTTAAAACCTGGTTCTGTTCCCAGACCTGAATGAGAATAGATTGTAGACCCCTTGTGGAATGTTTCGGTTGTTTATGTGATGGTTGTTTTTTTCCAGACCTCCTTTTGGATTATACATTCTGTGTTTTTATTGTTCACTTTAGTAAGATTTGGATGGCCTTTAAATTTAATACATGCATACAAACATACATACATATGGCATAAATTACCATTAACACTTTTAAACATATAGCTATATTCTAACATTAATTGTATTTATCTATTAATTAGTTGTATATTAAGATTGCTCTAATAAATATGTGTCCACAAACTATTTATACTTTTTTTCATAAACAATCATATCCCTACAACAAATTTGCTACCTGTACAGTTTTACTTAGATTTTAACCTTTGAGAGGAATTTTTCATGACATTATTTTGTGTATCAGGTTAAGCTTAAAATAAATTTGAATATAAGTAATTATTGAAACAGTTATTAATGTAAGAAGGGAATTATCTCTTTTTGAAAATATCAAATGACCATGTTGGCATCAAGAAGCACAATCTTCTACAGTATTTTAAAAAATAATTAACTAAAGGTGTAAGCATTTGTTAATGCTGATTGCTAATTGTTGTAGAAAATACTAATTTAATGGCTGAATTTCTGAACTTTTTGAATTCAGGTCCCATTCTTTGGTCCATTGTTTGATGGTGCTATTGTGAATGGAAAAATTCTTCCTATTATGGTTCGAGCAACAGCTATAAACGCAAGCAGAGCACTGAAATCGCTCATTCCATTATACCAAAATTTGTATCCTTTTAACAAAAAGAAAACACTTGGAAGCAAGTCCAGCTGAGCACAGAGTAACTTGCTTCCAGATAATCATGCCTAGAACTATACCATACCTTTGATAGATATTCAGGATTTCCATAAATGCAGTTTTGAAAATCTTAGGAAAATATTTACTAAAATAAAATGCAAGAATAAAATGAAATGATAGAAAGGCTTGGCTACAACTTGATTATTTTAGGCAGATATTTAAAATGCTTTATTTTCAGTGATTTCTGAATAATTAAAAAATTATAGGTAAAGATAAGTTGTTCTAAAAGTACTCAATTTTAAATTACCTGGAGGAACTTTTGGGGGCTATGAGACAACTCATAAATAATTTTCTAAATCAATACCAAAGGACACTATTTGCACATATGTAGTATAAATGCTGTTGTCATATTTTTCTACAGTATTAAATTCCATTAATTGTAGTAGTAAGTGCCTTTCATGTTACAAATCGTACAGAAATGGTTATAGGCATATCAGTAATTGCAAATAAAACCACAATGAATAATATTTTTAAAACACAATAATTAAAAAAATAATTATGGAGTCTTCCCATGGGGTATTTGGTAGTAATACCTTATGAGAACAGGAGGGGAAAGTATACCAGGAGCAGACTTTTGAGCTAGTCTTTGCCTCTCTTTTCAATGATATTCATTTCTTATTAGACATAATTATTGGCAATGAACAGGTTTGTGCCATTTTATTGTTCAGTTACTAGTGGAAATGCATTTTAATTATTTTTCTATAGAGAGCGAGCTTGGTTGGACATAGTGTAATGTGTTAAGGTAAGTCAAGCCTCTTTTTCACACTTCCCATGGAGCTGAAAGCTGTATTTGAAACTTTTTTAAGTGTTAGGTTTAATTACATATACTTTAGTTTAAAATCTATACCTGATTATGGTTATAAAGTAAAATTTGAATTTTGAGATCATGAAAGAAGTCATAAATATTATTTTAAATTAACACTGTTATCTAACATCTTTTTAGCAAGTATGCAGAACAGAGATAATTTGTAATACATATTACATGTGACAACAATAAGTCTTTGAATATCAAAATTCTAACAATTTAACTTAATTGTATGATAATAATTATATACAGTAGCATTGTCAGCTATATTCTACTCACTAAATAGTCCTGAGATTCCAAAGCACATATTGTGAGATTTATGTTCATTAAAAATAGTCTGGGACAGCAACATGTCTTGGCTAACTATATATCAAATGTTGTTCAGTAAATTACAAGTGTATTGATTGGCATATGCTGCCTAAATCAATTGTTCTGACAGCCAGAATTACAGTAATCTGTCAGTATTGATGACTGTCTTTCAGACTTTGGTACCTTTCCTTCATTTGTCTTCTTTTCTTACTTGTTTCTGAAGTGCATTTTCTTGCAAGCATCTAGTATTGTCGTGGTAGGTACTTGATGGTCATTTTTGTCCCTTGATACCAATTTATTGTCTTGATCATGCAATTAGAGGTAAAACACAACACTGGGGAGCATGGGTAGGCAATATTTTGCCTAACAGTTGGATTGTGAGTGTAGTTTAGGCTTGTTCTCAGTCATTTATTAATTAGCCCAGAGAGTAGGGTTTTGTTGGTTTTTATGGTGAGGGAGATAATGAGTAATTCCAAAGCATCACTTTAAATGCCTTTGATTTTAGACATTGTAGATTTAGTAGACATCTGAATTAATTTTAAAGTTTTGTCTTAACATTTGTAATATAGATTATTCAGCCATGTTCATTACAGATATTTAAATATTTTTTTACATTATGCATCTGTATGTGTGTGCTTACTATACTATTAAGATCATACCGAAAATATGTCATATGTTCTTTTCTCCTACCTACCTAGCCTCTTCTGATCTGTGATGCTTTGCACTAAACACAGAGATCTACTTAGGGAGAATTTGACTGGTAACTGAATGCGTCCCACTAAACAAACAAAATTCTGCTCCTTCTGCCTGAAAAAGGCTTGTCAAATTTGTGATGGAATAAAAAATAAATCAAATTAATTTGGTGGGTTTTACTTATCTATTTTGCCATTCATTTTTTTATTTTAGCATTTAAATCATTTTTAATGATTTTTAATGATTTAAATATACAAGATACGACTTTTGTGAGATCAATTTTGTCTTTACTTTGGAGAAAATGTACTGTGAGGAATTGCTAAAATTGCTGTATTGTTGTATTTCTTTAAACTAACAAAGATTTAACTAATAATGTATTCTCTGCATATAGCAACCACATAATTATTTGACATAATTTTAATAATCCAAAATGTGTATTGAAGCTAATTTTTATGTTCAGTTAAAAACTTGAGCAAACTATAGAAAGTTTTACGCTGAGTCTCCTCTTAATACTACCACCAGTAGAACTAAACCTTGCAAAGTTTTTTTTAAAAAGCTGAAATTATGACATTGTGAATGTGTACATTTTTGTAGAAATAGGATAAAGGTCATACATTATCCATTTCATTTAGAGTGCTTCTACTCATTACCAGTATAGATTTTAAAAACCCTGTTGCCAAGCCACAGTTCCTATCATCTGTTCTTGCTGTTGTGAAAAGGTTCAATTTTCAGCAAAGCCATGCATTTCACAGAAGGTATGTGAGGTGAAATTTCACAGAAGACATGATGGATCTTGATTCTCAGTGATAAACCTTTAGAGCCAGCAGGGTTGGCATATGGTTCAGCATGATATGAAGGCTTGGGTTCCTTAGCTTTACTTTTGTGGTGTGGAGCTGATAAAAACTGGCTATGTATTGTTTCACTGGACACCAATCATAGGCAACATGAACTGCCCATTTTAACTCTCGGTGGGAAGGAAACCCAGGCACAGTTCACAATAGTACTATTGTCATGTTGCAAACTACTCTGAACAGCTTGACAGCTTTCAAAGGAGGGGGAGAGAGGTGTTGCTTTTCAAATTGGTTCTCAAAAGAGTGATGGGAAAACACAGTGCTGATATATTAGCATTCTTTTTCTATAATGTTATCAGTTTATAATAATAAACAGTTGCCTGGTAAGGCTTTTTAAAACTATAGTAATCATCATATACAAGAATACAATATAAAAGGACAGGAGTCATCAAAACTCTGAGTGGAACAAAGTTCAATGTAAGAATTTCTAATTAAACCTGTGAACATGTATGATCTGCTATAGCATATACAGAAAGATCCATAAGCAGAAATATAATTTAGAATACTTAGAAATCTACTACTCAGTAGATCAATCTTCCTCATCCTGTTCCTCACTATAGTTCCCCTGGTGATAATTGTAGTCTTATACAACTTGGGGAAGGCTGACATAAATTATTTAACATTTCTTTTAATGCTATGAATCAGATTATGTATTCCTATTCTTCATAATTCAAAAAAGAGATTCCATTAGTCTTCAGTGAAATGTATCCTTGGGAAAGCATATTCTAATGTACTGGAAAGGGAAAGGCAGGAAGGGAAGGGGTTTCTCTATACTTCCAAAGAGATTGGTAATTCTTAATGTTTTAGCCTTCAGTATCTATACTGCCTTCAGCGAGGCAAGGGAAATTCAGATTGACAAGATACATAAAAATGAGAGTTGGAGTTTGAAAAGTAGATACTTCTGGTGGCAGAAGCCCCAAAGTCATATGGACAGTGACTTCCTTGAATGATCAATAATATTCTTCTCTCCACTGATTTAGAATATTTAATTACTTTTTAGGGTGTAGAGGAGTTGGGTGGTTGTGAGAGTGGCTCTCTAGCATTCAGATACATTCAATTGACTACCTTTAGCAACATTCATTTCCAAAAATATAATCTTCTAAAAACAATGTGTCAGATTATAGAGCCTTGTAAAGATGGCGTGGTGGGGGCGTGGTGGCTCAGCGGGTAAGACGCCAGGCTTGTCGATCGGAAGATCGCAAGTTCGGAGGTTCGAATCCCTAGCCCTGCATGCGGAGTGAGCTCCCGCACTAGCTCCAGCTCTTGCCAACCTAGCAATTCGAAAGCATGCAAATGCAAGTAGATGAATAGGTACCACTTCGGTGGGTGGGTAACAGCGTTCTGCATGCGTCATGCCGGCCACATGACCGTGGAAGCGTCTTCGGACAGCGCTGGCTCTTCGGCTAACAAACGGAGATGAGCACCGGCCCCTAGAGTCGGACACGACTGCACAAATGTGCGGGGGGAACCTTTACCTTAAAGATGGCAGTTTTCTTCTAGTGACAACATTATAGCATCATTCTGATGAAAAAGCAGTCCACAGCTGATAATTTCTCACTACCAGAATTCTGCAAAATGGCTGCTTGATCATCATTAACACTTTTACAGGGTGCTACAGCCCAGTGTCCTGTAGGCCCATCAGATGCTCCTTGATGGCATTGTGCATAAATCATCATTTCAATAACCATTCAGTTCATGTTCCTGTTTCCTGTTTATGTACACTATGCCTGTTCAGATAAAAATATTAATATCCTAGGCAGGTCTTGAGTTTATGCTTTTCTCTTAGCCTTCTTTATTGTCCATTCTCTATATGCCTGATAATCCCAGATGGGCTTCTCCAGTGATCAGGATCATCTCCTAAGCTTGTGGACCCACTTCCAAGTCGGCTGGCAGAGCTCTTAATAGTGAAGGTAGGTTGTTATGGTTCTCAGGTTGTCTTTGAGCATGAGAGCCATAACATTCTGAAAAGGGGGGGGGGGTGAGTTTGGAAGAGGTCTAAGGTGAGACTTTGTCCACCCTGCAAGGTCAAGGCCTGACCTCTCCATGCCAACAACTGAGCCATCATCACTAATCTAGCTTTGTTGTCTTCTCTATGAAAAAGCAAAAGTTCCAGGGTAGCTGCCAAGTGCTCTGCATTCTTAGATTACACTAGCATTCTTTGTATTGTTAACCACAAATTGAGAACAGTTTATACTCCACTTCTCTGAAACCTTGGTTCTTGCAAGGATACTGAACCAATACACAATAGTATTGTGAATACACAATATTCACTAATTGGTGTATTATATTTACTCTAATAATTTGTTTTGGCAATCAAAACTGAATATGGTTTGCACAAAATTTCACTCCTGGTGACTTGCCTTTTTGGGTTTATCATTATAATTTACAGTGTGTAGGAAAGTCCTGTTTGCTGTTATTAAACACGAGTCAAATTGTTGCTGCAAGCTTGGCAAGTTATAAAACAATTTCAGATAATTTTTTCAGAGAAAAAAGTAGGTATGTGGGCAACAAATACAAAAAGCTTAGAATTCCATGGACTTAATAATAGTTTGTTTTTAAACAATATCGAATCAGTATGCTACATGTATTTCATAGTTGTGAGATATGGGCAACAGTATGCTGAATTGCCAGGTTGTCTTTAGTTTAGATTAGAGATACTAGCTGGAGCATGCTTAGAGTAAAAATAGGCTGTAGTTGTTGCAAAATGTGCCAGAACTGACCAGTATTGTGTCCTTAACATTAGCAGAGAATGCAGCAGGTTGCACAGTATGGCTAATTCGGGTGATCTTGTCTGGTCTCTGTCTTACTAAAAAGCATTATATAAAAGCTTTGGTTGATTGAAGCCATGATGGGAAGTGGAGGTCAATATTCATGGGCCCATCTGTTGCCAACCATAGCATATAA